>JBBYHM010362946.1:0-20062 GCA_038381775.1 Adansonia rubrostipa | reverse complement strand
ATTAAATCTTTTCATCAAAACTTGGATTTGTATTTTTATAAAATTCATGCATTAAAAAGGGGTTATATCAAAATAGTGATGAGTTAAGATTGAAATAATCGAAACTAAAATAAGACATAGCTAGTAAGGTATCGATTTCGAGCATTGCGAAGAGGTTCATACATCATTGTGCATAACCAACTTTTGAACCCAAACGGTGAATCTTTGTACTACATAGGCCACAGGGACAATGTTTTGAGTTTCGTAACTCAAAACATAGGTTTCAATAGGCATCCGTTTATGCTTAGCCTAAAATGATCGGTGGCGACTCCAAACATTGGCCATTTCGTGATGGTCATCCGAGACTAATAAGACGAGTGATTCATCTTATGGTTTCCTTCACTATATCACGAGTCAAGAATTTGTACTTTCTTATTCTTATCACATCGCGAAGGAAAAGTCTCAGTCAAAAAGACATTTCCTAGTCAGATAGATATTTTAAGTCGCATACACCCATAGATCTGCGAGAATCCACCCTAGGGCACGTTATGACAAGGTTATGACCAAATTTGAGTTTTAAAGTCTATGAAAGAGGAAAACGTCTTAAATTAGGCAAAAAATAGCTTGTGTATCGATATATTGAGCTTTGTATGAGGAAAAAAACCTAGAATTCATAGATACTTTGAATTTGGTATTAAATCGATACTAGTAAGCCTATATCGATACCAAAAACCCTTATATTTGCTCTATAAAAATCAAGGACAATTGTTTTGCTACTATAGGAATTCGATAGTTGACTACTGATACTAGCGGGGTAGCGCCATATTGGGTTTGTGCTTGCATCTCATTTTAACAAAGCATTTGATCCTGTGACTTCTCATACGTCAACTCAAGTTGTTTCTTGCATGCTTGGTGATCATTTTCCATGAGTCATATGCAATGGCGTGTTTTATAGTAGTATGAGATGATTAGTTCTATGTTCTTTGTTTAATTTCAGAATCCATTGCACTTTTATAATCATTTTCATATTCGACTTCTACTAAGATGTGTTTATTAATGGTTAATTTATGATGAAATGATGATAAATAAGAAATCATGATAAAGTATGATTATTGACATGAATAAATGAACGAAGCATTAAAAGAATCAAGTTAGTTATGTAAATGCCAGAGATAATTGGCTCATAGGATAGCTTTACCAATAGTGTCATTCATAAAGCAACCAAGAGAGGTCGATAACACATGATTACATTCAAAAATATCTAACACAGTTACACTACCTAATCATGTATTCTAGAAAGTTTAACAGTTTTTGTTCATGATCTCCGGTAAGACTGATATCTTACTTCAAAGATTGAACCACCTCGATCATGTCATCTACCTCAGTCTGGGCTACTCAGATTTGCTTGATAAGGTAATGATGATGCTCTTAGTGATTAAAGCATGTTTGCCCAACCATCTGTTGCCATTTTCATTCTTGTTGTTTAGAAGCTTTCATAAAGTCATTTATCTGGTTTTGACGGGCTTAGAAAGACCATTTTAAATTTTAAACCCTAGGTGTTAAAGCTTTCTTCTCTACTTGAGCTACTCTTAAGTCTCACTCTTAAGCTTTCAAACATCCATTCCTTCTTTGATAGGTGGTTGTAAGACCATGAGCCTTGATGAGCTTTTCCCTAATTCCTTTAGCTTATTCTTTCCACTAATTCAACTTTTTATTGAAGGCAACAAGCTTCACCTCACACTCTACTAATGACTTACCAACGCACAGGTACTTGTTTTTCCTTTGAGTGCTAAGTAGTCCTTTATTAAACTCTTAAGATCTTTTTTAAAGCGATATCTCTCTTTGACAACTTGATTCCGTCACTATATGCCTTTTTTCCTTAATGGTCTAAAGGAGGTGCTTATGACTTAAATTATGATGAGTGGTTATGTTGGTCATATCCCTTAGGTTATTCTTTGATCGAGATTAGATTAAGCATAATATAAAGGGAAGACAGAGCATCAGGTGAATTGCTCACCCTATTAGTCTTGAAATGCTACAATCATGTGGCAATAATTTTAGAGTCGCCACCGATCATTTCAAGCTAGGCATGATCGGATCCCTATTGAAAATAATGTTTCAAATTATGAAAACTCCAAAATCGATTTTAAGGTCTACATGGTCCAGAGATTCATAAGTTGGGTTCGAGAGTTGGTTATGCATAAGGAACGTTAGTGTCCCCATAACTTTTAAAATTGATACCCATTAATTATATCTCACTTCAATTTTGGTTTAATCGATTCTACTTTAATTTATTTTAGTATAATCCCCTTTAATGCATGAAATATTTGTAAAGTATAGATCCTAGTTTTGAAAAAAAATTTATATCACCTATGCACCCTGGTGATGTGGAGAACATAGGGATTTTGATAAAAATAATCTTCAGATTAAATTTTAAAAATTTAGATATTTCGTGTTAGGTGTTAGAGAGATACTGCTGCAGAGCATTGCCTTGTAATTTTTTGAAAACAATTTTAAAATAGGAATACATGATAGTCACTACAAAAAGGAACTGTGTTAGTAAGATGAAAAAAATGTAATAACATCATATAAAAGCAATCATACACAAAAAAATAAAAAAGGGATAGATGATTAGAATGAATCTCATAATTGTCTTTGATTATTAAAGAATAACCGAAATAATAACTTTGAGATGAGTTTTGATTTGGAGGTAACTTAAGGAGTGAAAAAAAAAGTTTTGATTATAATGGCTTAAGATGCTCGGGAAAGAGAAAACTTTGGATTAGGATTACAAAGCAGGGTTAGAGTATCCTCTTAAAAGATGAGTTTTAGAGTATCCCCTAATGTTGATGGTCTTGATGTATTCAAAAGAAGGTTTTAATCAAAAAACTTTTTTTGGGTGATCTTGGGAGAGAGAAAATTTAAATTTTAAATGAAGAAAAGGGTTGGAATATCTCCTCAGAGAGTAAGGTTAGAGTCTCCCCATTTGTGAAAAGTTTATGTTTTTTTTAAGAAAAATTTAATAAGAAATCCCAAAAATATTTGGGAGAAGTAAAATTCAGATGATACATGAAAAATGAGGTTAGAGTATCCCTTAAAAAGTGGGGTTAGAGTATCCCTATTGATGAAAATTTTGATATCTATGGAGAAAAGGAATATTTTCAGTGAAAAAAGGTACATATAATATTTTTCAAATAAAAATCAAGAATTTTATTCAAATCATCTTTTTGTTTTAGCCTTAATCTGATTATAGAGGGTTTGTGTTGTATTATAAGACTCCACGAGGTGTCAATTGGGTGCTCTTTGAGCGCTGGTACGTCTCAATAAATTGGTTCAAAAAATTAGATTAATTTTCATTCCAAAAATAGGGGATAACTTCATGCTATCTTTTTTCCTGAGTTTATGTCAAGTAAATTTTGAGGTGTTAGGAGATGGATGAGGGACCGTTGGAAGGGTAACTCGATAAAGTTTAATATAAAAATATTGTAAAAATTTAAAAAAATGGCTTTCTAGGTAGAATTAATTTTTGAAATTAGGTTTGTCCTGACACTAGTAGCATGTGTAAAAGAAAGGGCATAATGGACTTTGAAAATCATCTTAGACTCATTTAGTATCATTAAATCACAAGCAATACCTTTATAGAAAGAGAATTTCACAAACTTTATAGGAAAAATATTTGAAAAGGTAAAAAAAAAAAATCTTTTGGTGGTTAAAATAGCATAAATAGAATACAGTTCGCTCATTCCAGGGGCTCTAAGGAACAAAGTTAAAAAAATCATAACTCCCTCATCCAAAGCAGTCCAAGTGCAAAAAGGACACAGTTAGAAATGTAATTCGATGCTATTTCATGAAAAATATTAAAATATTCCAAAAAATGTGTTTCGTCTCAAAAACATTTTTTAATGTGGGTACATTAATACCAGAACAAAACAATGAGCTTTTCGATATTTTTGAGATTCTCAGGGCTAAACTCAAGCCATAGATGTCCGAATGTCCTTGATAGAAATGAATGGGTGAAATAGGCATTTTGAATTCATTCTAGCATCCTATAATAGTTTGGGATGAAGAAATAACTCATTGACTATGCCACAAATGAGGTTATTAGACTTAAGATCAAGGCTTAATGTTTTTATCAAACAAACAGGTCATTTTTCTAAGAAAACAACATCTTTATTTATCCTTGGATCCAAACCTAGAAAGTTCGATTTATCCTCAAGATTAGGGGACCAATTTAGTGAAAATGTTCAATCTATGCTAGTCTCTATCTATTGTAGGTAGCATAAACTTAACTTGGGGTTTTTCGAAAACCAGATTTTTATAGCAAACAAGCAAGCATTTTGACATAAAGGTTATGAATAAGATGCAACATACATAATAGTGAATATAGACAACACATTTAAACAAACAAAGATGATATTTTGACAATGGAAAACATGGCAAAAATATAAAATGATGATGGGCAAGATGAATGAGAATGTTGGCCTCGTAAATGACATCTAGAATCAAGCCATGCATGATGGTATGAACATTTTTAATCAAAAGAAATATGCTAGAATTTTCATGATGACATTTTTGTTTCATGAAGCCTAGCAAGATGCAAAAATATACATGAATATGCTCAAAATATGTTAGGGTGAACATTCAAGTGTGAGTTCAACATGTGAAGGTGGATGAAACATAACAAGAAATGCATGAACATGGGTTGTTGTGATGGTGGAAATAAAACATGACATGTTTAACCATTCGAAAAATGTCAAGGCATCAAAGGGATCATAAAAATCCTAAGACCACCACAACCAAGGCCATAGTAACGCATGAGAGTCTTAGAAAGGTCATGGTAACATAAAAAGGTCACTAGAATGATGTAAATGCTAAGGAAAAAGAAAATAAGTAGCAGCTTTGGACTTGCTTTCTTCCTTTTTTTGATGTTGGATAGCAATAAAGTGATGAAAAAAAGAGCTTTTTAGTGAAGGTATGAATGGAAGGGAGTTTTAAGGGGAAAGACAAGTGGAATGGTGGTTTTTGAAAGGGTTTTTAGTGGCAGTTTTAAAGAGCTACGAGAATAAAGAAGGGTTGTTGGTTTTTTGGCAGCTAAGGAAAATTAGGAGAATATATGAGAGTGAGTGCTTTCTGCTAAGAATCTCTATGTATAGTAGGGTTTTTCTTCTCTAGACCTATGCTCTCCGTTAAGCCAAAGTTGGCATATATAGCCATGTGAGTATGAAGACAAAAAAAAAATCTAAAAAACAAAGGTATTATCGGGTTTTAGTGCATGTAGCTTTTGCAAAGACAAGGTATTGTGCTCAGCTACCATGCAAACTTAATAGTTTGCTCAGCAAAAGTAGTGAATCAAAGCCACTTTATGCCACTAAGCATTGAGGAAAATCAGTCTTACCTTTTAACAACTTGCATTGTGTCATTACATTATCATTGGCTATTTGGGCATATAAACTTTGACTAAATCTAATCAAAGGCCTAAAGCTAAAACTTGGTATAAATTTTAATGATTTTTGGTGTGAAATATATCCAAGTTAGAATTTTTAGGTTAATAGTGTAAAAGCTGAAAGATGACTCGAATTAGGCAAAAAAACCTTAGTGTATTTGATACAAAACATCTTGTGTTGATGCATAAAGCAATTTTTTCCCATGAGTATCAATATAATGAAGCATGTATCGATACTAAGAGCAAAAAATTATCTCCAGTCTCAAGACTTGAAAGGCATGTATCGATACTACAAAGGGTTGTATTGATGCCCTTGCTTGATTCTCATTACATTTGACCAAATATCATGATTATAGCCATTGTCAAGGATCGTGTTGATAAAAACACGCTAGGTATTGATACCATACATTAGGTCTTAATACCAAACCCTTTTGTATTGATACAACATTTGAAAATTTGAAGTTTTAGTGTTGTAAGAGCCTGGTATCCATATTTATGCACCAATATGACTTGCATGTACCTTTAACTCTCTAAATTGCCTTACTTTAGTTGAAAATGATGGGAAATTAACCTATGCTCATTTGTATAACTTTAAAGATGCCTAAGATGATGATCTTCGATGTCTTTGATAATAGCTTGGACAAAATTGGGTGTTTATAGTTGCCCTTCTTTAGCTGTTACTAAGTATTAAAAATAGGGCAAAGACAAATATACGCCATTTTGTTTAGGGTAGGATGATGTTTCTTAAATGCCTACAAAAAAGAAATTTTAATTAATGTTTTGCCATGATGGTCACAATATATTGGCGATAATTCTGACAAAAGTTTTGGATAGGTTTCTATAAGGTTTATCCATGTGGTTAGGAAGTGGATTGGCTCCAATATTTAGTCTAAGCCCTTGTTCGACCTTGGTCACACTTTTTTTACCAGGCTATGTACCTTTCTCTAAATGAGCTTTAATTCTCAATAGAGTGACCTTGTGGTCCAATGTGGTACTTATAATAGGCATTTCCATCATACCATTTAGGATATGGCAATAATCTCGGGTTCATAAATACAGGGGGAACTAATTAACTTACTAGTAGATAGGAGTAAATCTTTTTATAAGAGTCAAGAAGCGGCTTAAAGTGTTTTCTTTCCTAAGACTATTTAAGCTCTTGCAATTCAAATTATGGGGTTGTGCACTTTAAGCAGTGTTTGAATGAGATTTGACGTAAAACTCATTGCTGAAGCGAACCTGACAAAATGAACTGGTTGTAGCACTGGTGAGTAAAGGTTAAATCCTAGATGCATCATGTTTGGGAAATACATATCCTGTGCTGAATATGGATTCTGAGTGAACTTAGCAATACTTTCACTAATAGTATTCACCTCTTTCTTCTTCCTTAGCCGTTTACTTTTAACTTGACATAGATGATTCTCCAATGGATATCTTTCCATTTTTGATAGCATTATTAATCATTTTGCCCGATATATCCATATCTGCAAAAGTCTTCATGGTGTTTCCTACCAACCTATTATAATAAGGAGTTTGTAGGGTGTTGATAAACATGAACATCATTTGGAAATGCCCAAAATGGTTATATTGATTGATTACATGTTCCAAGAAATACAACAGTTGTTGTTCGTGGGTTTTGATGGGCAAGATTTCATGTGTTAAGGATTGGGCTATGTCTATCATGTACTCAGCCTCTAATTAAGTTGCTTGAATCCGCTCAGTGAGATAGCAATAGTGGTTTTGATAATTCTAGGGTGCTTCATCAATAATCTGTAGCCACCTTTGTTCTTGCTGCTCAGGGCTCTTACTAATCCATCAATCTGGCCTTGGTAAGCTCATTGGGAAAGCTCTAAATCTTAGATTCTGAGTGTTAGAGCTTTATTCTCAACTTGGTTTACTCTTAAGTCCTGGAGTTCGAGCTTTTAAATGTCCATTCTTCTTTTTGTAAATTGATATGGGGGCACATATTCTTATAAGCTTTTCCCTATTGAACCCGGCCTCTTCTTTCTATCGATGCAACTTTTTTTAAACAGTAGCAATCTTTACCTCCCATTTTGCTAATAACTTACTATGGCACGGAGACTTTCTTGCCTTGCTAAGTACCATGTAGTCTTTTATCAAAACCTTAAGATCCAGTTTGAATTTATTTTTCTCGTTGATGACTTTGTCCATTCCACCATCCCAAAGATAGAGGTTCATTTCTAATTGACTTGACTCTTTTTTTTCTTTTAAATAAGTGATTTCCTTGGTGAAGGCTGCCTTTTTTTGTTCGAACTCATGCTTAAGCAATTTGATCTCAGTGGGAAATTTATCAACTGACACTTGTGATGTTTTAAAATAGGACAAGGGTAAGACATCATTGACGCGATGGATTCTTCACTTGTTATATCCTAGAGTCATACTATTTTCTCTCTAATACCTCGCCATACTACGAGTTTGCCTCTAAGCCTGAAATGCTAGCTGGACTTTTAACTTGCAGTTAAGCTAGCCATAATAAAAGTCCCATTGCTCAAGGTCATGAATAGAAGGGATGAACTGTTAGCACTGAAATTGTCATAGGACTAAGATAGGTGCATAGCTAGTACTTTCCCATAATTCTATGACTGACAAACAACTATAATCTCTGCATCAGTATATAATGGTTTATGGTGAAAACCATAAAGCCTTCCATGTCACCTCTTTTCCTCCAAAATTCTAGAATTTTGCACCCATTACTCCTTGAACTTATTTTGGGCTAATCTTTCTTAAGAACCTTAGAGGTAGGAATGAAGATGGGCAAGAAATTGTATGGCATCATCTTTAGTTGAGGGCAAAAGTCACTGACAAACCAAATGTGAAAAAGTGGCATGCATAATCGGGATTAATGATGGCGGGTGTAGGATTAATGTTGCAGCATAATCGGGAAAGAGATCTGCTACTATCCTTTTAATTTAGCCTAATGTTTTCAAAAATATGACTAGACCATATTTTCGCAATGTGGCTTGGATACAAAACCTGACCAAGCCTGATTTAAATGGCCTTTGCTCCTATACTTGTTAAATTTGTCATTACTTTATATTCTCTTATTTTTATAGGCCATACCATTATTGACATCTTCTTATTTTAGGGACCAGGTGATCGAGATGAATTGTTCACTCGACTTAACCTTAAACAGTCATTATGAAATGACTATTTATTTGGAGTTGCCACAAATCTATTTAGGCTTGGTGAGATTGGTCACCTACTGAAGTTTGTATTTTGAGGGTTACGAAACCCTAGAATACAAACTCTAAGGCTCGTGATCAAACTAGAGATCATATAAAAAGGGGCCCAAAGTCCTTTACAATCACAAGTAGGGATCAACCCTCTCGTGATGCCCAAAAATTGGTACCTTATTAATTACATGTTAACTTGAATTTTAATTTTTATTCTATTTCAACATGTGGCATTTAATTATAAATTCTCGAACTAATGATTTATAACACAAATTTATTATTATTCTATGTTAGGAAGACCAGGATTTTAAAATTTTAAATGTCAAAATCTCTTATGTACTCCATCGGAGGACCAATGGAACACGAAAGCTTTTTATCGTTCTCCTTTGTGTCCCAATGGAAAGCCAGAGGAACACAACAGGTTTTAAAATTAAAAATATCTTTTGCACCCCGATGGAGGGCCAAAGGAATGCAAAAGGTTTTATTATTATTATTATTATTAAAATTTATAAAATCCTAATTTCCATTTTGAAAAAGGATATATCGATATTAAAATAACACATAGAACCTCTCTCATATTTTGGGAGAAAATCTACATATTATTTTAACTTAGAGACATTGCCTTAATTTTTTAAAACAAAATTTTATATTTTATAGAAAATATTTATAAAACTTTTTAAAACTCAATAACAATCTGAAATGATGAACCAAATCCTAATGTATCCCTTAGACACGAAAATATCCTTGTAATCACATAGGACTTGGTTCTAGTGAAATGACTGAAATGCCCTAAGGGTATACCTTCAACGTGAAAGTATCTCGATACCCCTAATGGACACTAAAATGACTTTAAAAGGCTAAATGAATCCTAAACATTCACCTTTGACATAAAAGCATCCCGGTGAGGAAAATTATGAAAATGCCCTAGGGCATACCTTCAACATGAAAGTATTTCAGTATCCTTGACTGACACTAAAATGACCTTAGAAAGCTAAATGAATCCCAAACATTCACCTTTGGCATAAAAGTATCCCGGTGAAGAAAGTTACGAAAATAACCCTGGGTATGCCTTTGACATGTAAGTATCCCGGTACCTTAATGGACATTAAAATGACCTCAGAAGGCTAAATGAATCCTAAGCATTGACTTTTAGCATAAAAGCATCTTGATAAGAAAAATTATGAAAATGCCCCTGGGGTATACCTTTGACATAAAAGTATCCCGGTATCCCTAATGGACACTAAATAATGAGAACTTGATGAAGCTATCCTAAATATGAACCTTTGGCATAAAAGCATCCTAGTTACTATCTAGGAGATTTTAGAAAAATTATCAAAATGCCCCTAGGGTAAACCTTCGATGTGAAAGCATCCTGATAACCTAATGGACACTAAAATGATGAAAAATAGATGAATTTAGTCTAAATGAAAAAGTTACAAGTTTAAGTTTGACTTGAAACGCAAAACTTGTAATGAAGCTCCTAAACTTTTTAGAATTACATTTCGTATCCTTCGGAGGATCAAACAAATACGAAAAGTTTTAAAAATTTCTATATCCCTACGGAAGGCCATAGAAATCATTAAAACTGGTGAAGTATATAGTTTGCCCCCTAAATATGGAAATTTACTATTTTATCGTTACACTTTTTTAAATTTTCTTTTTAGTCCCTATATAATAAAATAACCTAAAAATTATAAAAAAATCATATGAAATTATGCATGAAAATGTAGCCAATATATCAAAAAAGATTCAACAAATTATCTTGCCTAATTTTTTTACAATTTACAAAGTAACCCCTAAACTTTGTAAAATTACATTTTGACCCCTATTTGGTAAAGTACCATAAAAAAATCATTAAAAATCATCAAACCACCAAAGAATCACAAAAAAGAAAACATGGCAAAAATGTGTACAATGGTTTGGCCGAACACTTATAGCCATAAAGCATAATTTTTTTAATTTTTGTAACTTAGTCCTTAAATTTCCTAAAATTACAAAAAAATCCCTAAAATGCTAAAAATGCCTAAATCATGTTTGCAAACACATAAATCAGATTTCTTAAGGTCTATAAGGCTCTCGGCCAAGCCACAAATGGCTTAAAAAATTTCTAATGAATTTTGCAATTTAGTCCCTAAGTTTACAAATATTACTAAATAACCTAAAAACCCTAAAATTAAAAGAAAATAAGCATAAAATCGTCATTATCAAACCCAAACACATTCGGCCAAGATGAAAAAGCATGGGATTTATGCATGATTTGACAAAAGAAATCATGAAAATAATATCAATTACCATTATTAAGCTTAAATAAACATAAAATTATAAAATAAATACAAAACAAAATCAATCAAAATACTAATCATCAAAATAACACCAAATAAATAACTCAAATTTAAATATAATCATAACAAAATTAGATTCACAATAATAAAAATACCATTTCATAAAAATTTGCTAAAAAAATTCATGAAAAGAAATAAAAATAAAATTACCATATTTAGCCTTTCAACATGGACGAAAATCCATGAGCCTTAATATGGTTTTGAATCCTAAATGAGATGGAAAATGAAGAAAAATGAAGAAGAACAAAAAGAATGAAGCTTAGCTTAATAAAGCATAGAAAACTAAAAATTTTCAAGTGGTTTTTTTTTCTCTTTTATTTTAGCCAACCTAAACAAAGAAAATCTTTTTTCTCAACAAAATCCTTCCTCTATTTATAAGAGGGAGGAAAGCCAAGGGATCAAGAAGAACCCTTGGCTGAAAGCTTTCTTTTTCTTTTTCTTTTCCTTTTTTTGTTTTTAATTTGTTTATTTTATTCATTAATTTCATTAAAAGTTGAGATGCATTAATTTGATTTGCAATTAGTGGTCATTAACAAATATATTGCATGATTGCATTGATAACATCACTAATTGGTAATTAGAAACCAACTAAATTGGTTAGTGAAATGTTAGATATCAACTAGACTAGTTTCTATGAAACTAGTAAAAAACAACCAATAATTAAAACAAAATTAAAATAATGATAATAAAATATAAATTAAAAAAATTAATAATCATAAACAAAATTTGGAAATGAAAAAATAAAAAAAAAGATTTAAACTTTAAAACTGGCAAAATTATACAATAAAATTCCTTTCAGATAAAAATTAATATATATAAAAAATTCAAAATTCAACCAATTAATTAAAATTTCAAAAGTTGACTTAAAATGAATTTAATAAAAATATTTGATAAATTTTAAAAATTATAAACTCAAAAAAAGCCCCTAAAAATTTACGAAATAAAAAATTTCGTATCTTGGAAATGAGGAAAATTTAGAAAACAAATATAAAACTCATAAAATAAAATGGATATTCTAAAATTGATTTAATAGTGATTAAATAATAATATTTAAAGATTTTTGAGAATTACGAACTCTGAAAAGTCCTATTGAAAAATTTACGAAGTAGAAAACTTTGTATTTTAAAAACGGGATGAAAGAAAATGAAAAACTCATAAAATAAAATGAATTTTTTAAAAAATGATTTAATTTGATTTAAACAATAATATTTGAAGAATTTTAAAAAGTATAAACTTAAAAAAATCTCATCAAAAAATTTACGGAGTATAAAACCCATATCTTGGTAATAGAAAAAATTCTAAAACTCATAAAAAATTAAAATTTTCAAAACTGATTTAATATGAATTAGATAATAATATTTAAAGAATTTTAAAAATTATAAACTAAGAAAAATCATCCCTAGAAATTTTGAAGTAGAAAACTCCATATCTTAGAAACGGGAAAAAAATGTAAAATTCATAACAAATAAATAAATTATAAAAAAATGATTTAATATTAGTTGAATGTGAATATTTAAAGAATTTTAAAATTTAAAACTCAAGAAAATTACATTAAAAATTTTACAGATAATGGAAAGATCGTATTCTAGAACCAAGAAAATTTTAAAAAATACATTAAAAATTATATAAAATGAATTAAATAAAATATGTTACTCAAAATATTAATTTATAAAATGGCAAAGATGAAAATCCAAAATCCAAAATAATTTTATCTGAAAAAATTTTACGAGTATAAAACTTGTAATACTATAAAAAATTTAAAATTAGCCGCAGATATAGACAACTTGACTCCTTATGGTATAAAATTCCAATACGAATTTTTCCTTAAATAATTTTGATTTTTCAAAGTATGTATTGGCATAAATACTATACAGGTATCGATATAATTATACGATAGTCAACTTTTAAGTTTAATAAAAAATTCTCTAAAAATGGGAAATTTGACTGCGTATCTTTCGCAAAAACAAATTTTCAATATTTTGACCAGAAAAGATAAAAGATGATTTTTTCTTTTAAATATTCATCCTATATATTCGAAATAAGAGATCAGAATATGACTTTTTTTGTCATGTGAACTTACGATTATTTAAATTATGACTAAAAAGGTCTTGAAAATATCTTATTCATCTGAAAAATATCAGTCTCAATGAGGACGACCTTTAAGTTCTTGATCCCAGATATTTAAAATTATTAGAAACGAGGCCCGAATAAAATTAGGTGTCTGCACATATATTGTCAGAGCGTAGATATTTTAAACTTTTTCAAATGTCAATGGTATTTGCTGTTGTTTCCTTCAAACTGGCCCGTGAGATGCACTCACTGTTTTCCTTTATCTTGATGTGACTTTTAATCCAGAACTTTGTTGCTTCGAGAATCTGAGCTGATCTTTTCTTGAAGGTTAGGGTTTACAAGGCTTTACAGTATATTTTGTTAGTCCCTACTCTCTTAATATTGAGTAGCGCAGCATGTTCCTTGACTATGGGGACCAAATCTTCATGATTGAAAGTTGTCGCAACATGGCGCGGATATGAATCCTAGCCAGCTCGACTTAAAATAGCATAGGTACCCCTCGCTCCTATATATATCATTATTTTTTTATTATTTTTAGGGGCCCATAGCATTATTAATATTATTTTTTTTATGTTTGGGGACTGAGTTGTCAAGATGAATTGCTCACTCGACTTAACTCTAAGTAATTGTTACAAAATGACCATCTTTCTGGAGTTGCCACCAATCTATTTACTAGGTGAGATTGGTCATCCATTAGAATTTATATTTTGAAGGTTATGAAACCCACAAAAATAGAACTCAAGGTCCATGTTGATACCAGAGATCATGTGAAAGGATCTGCAAGTAGGTTACAATCATAAGTAAGGATCGACTTTCTCGTGATGCCAAAAATTAGTACTTATTGATCATATGTTAGCATAATTTTTTATCTTGATTCAATTTCAATATTCGTTATTTAATTATAATTCCCACATATCAAAATTTTCATAAAATAAATTCATTATTCCGTATAAGAAAATTAAGTTTTTAATATTTTTGAAAATCAAAACATCTTTTACACCTTTTAAGAGAATCTAAAGAACATGAAGTTTTTATCATTTTCTTTTGTACCTTGTTGGAGAACCAATGGAATATGAAAGGTTTTAAAAAATCAAAATATCTTTTGTACCTCACTAGAAAGCCAGAGGAATACAAAAGGTCTTATCATTCCAAAATTAAGAAAATTTTGATTTTCATTTTTTACAAGGATATCTTGTTATTAAAATAATTCTTAAAACCGCTCTCATACGTTGGGAGAAATTCCATGCACTATTTTAAGATCAAGACATTACCTTGATTTGCAAAAATTCCAATTTTATTTAAGTAATAATATAAAAATTCCTTAAGATATGGTTTAGTCAAAATCATACTAAAGATAACTCTAAAGACTCGAATGGCCAACATGTCCTCTAGAGTGCACCTTTAATGTAAAAGTATCCCATTACCCTAAAAGACATTATTGTAAAATAGAATAATGCAATGTCCTTAAAGTGTACCTTTGACATATAAGTATTCTAGTACCCTAAAAGATTTTACAACTTTATAGACCAACGAACCTATTTTTAATACACTTTTAACATATAAGTATCTCGGTGATCACATAGGACTTGATTCTAGGATAAATTACTAAAATCCCCCTAAAGTATACATTTGACATAGAAGTATCTTGGTACCCTAAGAGATTCTATAACCTCATAGATGAACAAACTTATTCCTACTATGCATTTTCGACCTACAAGTATCTAAGTGATCACATAAGACTTAATTCTAATATAAATTATTAAAATGTCCCTAAGGTCTACCTTCAACTGGAAGTATCCCCGTAACGTTAATGACTCAAAAATGCCTATAAAAGATGAACCTAACCTTAATGCATGCCATCATCATAAAAGCATTTAGTGACTACATACGACTCCATTTTAAGAAAAAAATACCAAAATGCCCCTAAGATATACCTTTGATGTGAAAACATCATGGTGAACCTAAAAGCTCTAAAATGCTAGAAACTAATCATTTTAGAATAAATGAAAAAAATTAAAATATCGAAATAACCTAATTTGAAAAAATTATAATTAAACCCTTAAACTTTTCAAAATTACATTTTATACCCTAAGAAAAATTGAAAGAATATGAAATACCCCTCTGGGACTGGAGGAATGTTACAAATATTTAAAATGACCAAAAGACCCTAAATGGAAGGTTTTTCCTAAAGAATTTAAAACTTTTTTATTTTTTCAATTTAGTCCCTACATAATAGAAAATCATAAATAAACACAAAATACATCATAAAAATCATGGGAATGACACAAAAGTCACAATATGAATTTGACCAAGCACTCATGGCCTTGAAACAATTTTTTTATTTTTGCAAATTAGTCTCTACATTTTTAAAATTACAAAAACCCCTTAGAGTTTAAAAAGTTACATGACAAAAATGTAAAAAATACATTCTTAGATCTACACGAAAGTTTTGGCCAAGCTTGAAATTCCTAGAAAAACATTTTTATTTTTACAAGTTAGTCCCTATATTTTTAATAATTAGAAAATAATACCAAAATCATTTTATATACATAAAATCAAACTTGGAACTACTATCTAGAACTTAAAAAAAAATTAAAAAATAATTCCCTAGTCGTACAAATTTAAAAAAATCACAAAATAATTAAAACCATTATAAAAATAACAAAATAAATTAAATCTCATACACCATAAATTCAGCCAAAACCAAAACAAACACACATCAAAGTTTTCCAACAAAAAATCATGAATATAAACATAAATAAACATAATCAAGCTTAAATGCAAAAATAAAATCGTAAAGAAATATACATATATAAATATATAAATACATTTATCAACCTATTAACATGAAAATATTAAGAAAAATAATGTAAACATAAAGATATATATAAATCAATCCCATATCAGCAACAACATATCTATAAAAAAAAGCTAAAAAATAAACATAACAACAAAAATTAAGTAAATTAGAATAAATTGTTCATAGCCATCATATTTAGTGTTTCAACATGGGATAAAATCCATGAGCTTAAACATGATACTGGCTCACTAAAATGAGGGGAAATGGATGAAATAAACAAAAACTAGTAAATAATCAAGTGTTTATACCTCAAAGAAGAGCTTGGAAACTAAGTAAACTGCTATTTTTAGTGTTTTTTCTTCCAAGTAGCTAAAGTCCTTTAAATGAATGAAACATCCGCTATTTATAATAGACAAATGGTTTCTAGGCCATTCCACCATTTTCATTTTCATTTTTAATTTTTTATTTAATTTATTAGTTAACCTTTTTAGATTTTTGATTATTATGATATGACTTAATTTAATTAATTTTGTCTTTATATTAACATAGTCAAAAAATAAAATGTTGAGTCATGTGGGCTAATATTTAGACCTAATTATGACTTTAGTGATATTAATTTTTAATGATTAAATTCAATACCAATTAAATTAATTCTTGTATAATTATATGACTAAATTCTGAAATTATATGTAAATGTTTATAAATTTATGAAAATATATGAATAAATAAAATTATAATAGCAAATTTACGAAAAGAATGAAAAAATTGAAGTAAAAGAACTAAATTGCAAGAAATAAAAGATTACCGATAAGCAATTTTTTAATTACAAATTTAAACATGTAAAATATCCAATTAGAACATTTATGTCAAAATTTTGAATCCAATAGAATTAATAAAAATTTTAGAGAAAGAAAAAAATATTGGGCTTTATTGTAAAATTGAAATGGGCCTGATTGGGTCTTATAAAAAATTCAATAGAATAATCATAGATAAGCTTATTGGGTTTACAGAAAATGAATTGGGCTTGAGAACAATAAAAAATGGACTTGGCAAAGTAATTTGACTTATTAAGAAATTATTAGGCTTGTTGGGACTATTTGTAAAATTTGAAAGCTTTAGGCCCATTAAGAAAATTTAACCTAAAATAAAATTAAAAATGAAAAATAAAAAAATTTCTCATGAAAATCCCAAGTGTTAAATTTTAAAGGAAATTTTTTGAGAAATTCTCGTGTAAGAAAAAGGCAATTAGGAATTCTAAACTTATAAAATTTTACGAGAAAAGATCTTTTTAAAAGAAAATTGTTATTTAAAAAATATAAAAACTCATAAAATAAATTAAATTTTAAAAAATTGAGTTAATATGAATTTAATAAAGATGTTTGAAGAATTTTAAAAATTTACGGAGTTGAAACTCTGCATCTTAGAAATGGAAAATTTACAAAAAATTTAAATTTTATAAAAATGAATTAAATTCAACACATTAATCAAAAATATTAATTTATAAAAATAATAAAGATGAAAACTTGAAATCTAGAACAACTTTTACTGGATAAATTTTATGAGTATGTATTTGCAGTATTATGAAAAACTCAAATTTAAGTAACAAAATCGACAACTTGATACCTTGTGGTAAAAAATGCCAACATAAATTTTTCATTGAATATTCTTTTATTTTTCAGAGTGAGTATCAACATAAGTACTACACGGTGTCGGTAAAAATATACAGTTGTCAACTTCTGAAATTTTACAAAGAATTCTTAAAAAATTCTTAAAATTGGAAATTTGACCATGATAACATGTGCAAAAACAAATTTCAAAATTTCACAAGCTAAAAAGCAAATTTTTTACGTTGATATCTATTTTTTATATTCGAGATTTGTTCTCTACCACCTTGAAAAGGTAATTTTTTTTCACGTGCACATACAACCATTTAGGCAGGAGTAAAAATCTTTTGAAGATGTCCAGTCCACCTTGAGAAGTCTACCCTCATCGAGTGGCTGCTAACTTTTTGGTCTCGAATATTTTTGAGCTATCAAGGTAGAGACCCAAGCAAAATTAGGTGTTAACAAAAGTGAAGCATCGCTATGCTAGGTTCTAAAATTAAGATTCTGCTTGCAACAAACAAACATCTAAATGGACATAGAGTAAAAAAGCTATGTCTTTGTATCTCTTTGTGAACAATTCCCTCTCGATATTGTTCTAACCGATCTATATATCCTTTAGATCTTGCCAATCAGTCTGATAATACCCTATCTTAACCTTTTCATGCATTGCTAAGAAATATCTAGGTTTAAGAACATCCTCATATTCTTGTTGTCGATCATCTAACTAGGCTTAAACTTCTTTAAAAAACCTCAGATCAAAAGTGGACTATTGCTCCATGATAGACAACCCTTGCTGAACACTGAACCATTGGCTACTTGTCCCATAATAATGATGATTATGATGAAATGATGCATACATTAAGCAGAAAAACAAAAAGGACATGAGTTAGCGACCATACAAAATAATAATTATAAGAACAAGGGAATAAAAGGATAGTAATAAAAGTATATAGCAAAATTTACCTAAAAAATAGGCGATATGATGTCTAAGGGTAGACAAGACAATTGTGATAGCAAACAAATAGCATAACAACATGTTAGGGTTGAAAAACGTCCTTAATAAGATGAAAAAATACCTTGTAGGGACAAAATTAATCGATTAAAAGGTGACATTCCTTTGTCACCACTATGGCAGGTACACGTGAACCATTGTTTGAACAACAAGATGGCTTGTTTAGGTCAGATATATCTCTTTTAAGATGACCTGGGGCCTTATAGGCAATGACATTCACTTGTCATCGCCCACTTATTAAAGAAGGTAAGTCATAGAACTTAATGGCATACCTTAAAAGATGATCATGAAATAAAATAATAAATGCAGGTGACAATGTTCATCCATCATAGCCTATATAACAATGATGTATAGGAGTAATGGTAAGAAATGTTTCCCTGAGTGACCTTATTTTTCAAGTTATTCTAGTAGCACTTTGGTGAAGTTTGACATGGTTTGGCTCATAGGGTTTATTATATGGGTTCAAGTTGACACCTAAATTGGTATCCAAATTACTTCTCTGTTCGATAAAAATAGTTAAGGCACCCTGATCCTAGGCCCATCATTGGCTTGGCAAAAATGGCTTAATCTGATGGATGTATTTCCCTATGTAAATACGGAGGGGTACTCATAAGAGACATAGGTAATTTACACCTTTAAGGTCTTACCATGCCTACATGGAGGGGTACTTACAAAGGCAAATAGCTCACTTCTTCTTAATAAATTAAATGTTAACCTCACCATAAAGTTTGTTGGAATCGAATGCAAATGTATGTGCTTGATGTATGTTAGGGAAATAATCAAACCTTTTGTTTTACCCTTATATTACCATGCCTATTCAAATCGATATTTATTCAGGAATGAAGTAGTCCCTAACAACCATGAGATAGAGTCATGAAAGGTAAAAGTTTAAAAGACAAAGATAAAAAAGAATTATATCTAAGTAATAATGGAAATTAGAAAGGCAAAATTTGAGCAAGGAATAGCTAGTTGTAGGCCTAACTCTCTAATTGAATCCCTCGCAGAGTCACCAAGCTATAGTTATGTGCCCCTTTTCCTTGGTAATCCAAAGAGTGCAAATGACTTAAAAATATGGTGAGTGGTTATGTTGGTTAGAGCCTTTAGGTTATCCTTTGATCGAAATTTGAATTAGGCATAACATAAAGAAAAGAAAGATCATCAGGCGAATAACTCAGCCTACTAGTCTTGAAAGGCTTCCATAAGATGGCTATAAATTTAGAGTCACCACTGATCATTTTAGGCTAGGCATGATCGGATGCCATTGAAAATAATTTTTCAAGTTATGAAACTTGAAATGTTGATTTCAAGGTCTATATAGTCTAGAGATTTGTAGGTGTGTTTTGGGAATTGGTAATGCATGGAGAAGGGTTAGTGTAGACATCTTATTTTGTTTGAGCTAATTTTTTTTTTAGCAACTAGGCTAATTTTCCATGGTCCAAGCATTTTTGACTCATCCACCATTGATCAAAAACTCGACTTTAACTCATTTTTTTGTATTAAAAAAAGACCAAAACCCATGTCAAATTATGAATTTGGACTTTTGAATTAATCAAAGCATTTTTTTAAGTCTAAATTAGATAAAAAAAGGTCAATGTCACATGATCACCCTACTCCCTAGTTT
>JBBYHM010362904.1:9727-20083 GCA_038381775.1 Adansonia rubrostipa | reverse complement strand
AAATTATATTTTTAAATATTATTACATATAAAATATTTAATTATTATATTATTTATAATATTTTATTAAATAATTTTCTAGTACTATTTTTGAATTATTAATAATATCTTATATTTGTTAAAATAATTTCAATTTTATAAATACACTATCATTATTTAATTCAAGAGTAAAATTGTTTTTTATGTATCAATTTAATACTTATCTTTAATACTATTTTAACCAACTAAACAATGTAATAATATTCATATTTTATTCTATTCAACTAACTAAATTACATAACACCAATTCTCCTCCTATTCCATTTATTAAAAGCTCTATTATAGTAATATTTCAGTGTGCTACAATAATACCGTTGTTTGGTCACATAATGACTATTTCGCGAAATAGCCTATTACAACCTTTGTTTCGAGAAATCACTGAATAGCCACTCTGAACTCTCTCTAAATAGCTATTTTGACTTTAAACAGAATAAGAAATTACTTTAGAGGATTCGAATCCAATACTGTACTATTCTACTAAACCAAATTACTGTATACAGCTATTTTATTACATTCTTACTCTATTCTATTACCATAGAATGGTTACTCTATTATAGCTCTATTCCATTCCAATGAATCAAACATAATGTAAGCCATGAATATATCATGTTAGCTTCTTTTTATCTAGAACCTAAATAGGAAAAATATGTATAAAAAAACATTCTATTTTACATGTCATAAAAAAATTTTGAAGAGATGGATTTTGCAATCTATTAGTATCTGAATCCTCGCGTTGCTTTGGTTTTATTATTATGATAACACATTAAATACGATTATAACATGAAGACATTGCACAAATTTAGAGTCAAAGTTAAAATTACTAAAACAAACTACATAAAATATTTCAACTTGAAGACAACTTTTAAAATAAAATATAGATATAAATTATATAAATACAACACTAATACACACAATCTAATTCATTATATGTCCAATATTTGTAAAAAATAAGATGGGTATCAATTTAATTTATTTAGATTATATTGATATCCATAATTTATATTAACATTAAGAAAAAAGTAAAATATAAGCTTAACAATTATTGTACAATAACTCATAATTTATAACATTATTTAACATATTTTTTAACTATTTAATCATCATAATATATATTTTTCTTCTACTTTTTAAAACTAGAGTTTAAAAAAGTACTTACATTAGTACATCTTATTACTATTTGATATTTTAGTTTTTATCGCTAATTTAACAACACGATAATCTTTTATTGTATCATAAATAAATATAAAAAAATTATGACCTTATTTTTTTTAAAAAAAAAACTAATCATTATATGACTTATAACACAAAATTAAGAATTATTTGAATAGTGAGACACATGAACATGATAAAGAAAAATAATTAAAATATGACACGATAATAAAAAAATAAAATGATCATGACATAAATATATAACTATGTTAAAAGTTATATAAAATGGATGTGATAAAATTATGAGTTACTCGAATAAAGGCAATTAGACTTCATAATTTTTGACACGACAGAAAAAATACAATATAACATTAACACAATACAATCTAGCATTAAACAAATACAAATGCACAAATGCATCAAAATTTATATCATATGAATTATCAATATGTCAAAATTTTTTTATATGTAATACATGAAATATGACTATAATAAGAAAATAGAACTATTTATACACCAAAAGAATTATTTGGTTCAAAACAAACTATAACTTAGAGGAATTATACATTTTAAACACATTAAGAATCATTTTTTTTTTTTACGAGAAAGTTTATTTTTAAATACTTTTTTTGTTCATTTGATTGCAATAATTTATAAAACCTTAAAGATATGGATAGAGGTGAACTTAGTTCGGAATGTATAATGGTTTAAGTAACCATTACTTAAACACTCAAAAAATATATATATATATACAGTGATCAATTCATATATGTGGCAAAAGATAGCAGGAATTATAGGAAATAAGCTTATAATCAAAACATGTTGAGAAATAAGATGACAGGAATGACAGGAAATTAATGAATGTTTAACTTACATTCCCTTAATAAAGGAGAGAGGGCCTATTATACTTTTGAGATTGAATTATTGAGATTGAATCATCAATATTAAAAGAAATAGAAGAAGCTTTCATGTTAACAGCACTTTATATTTTAAAGTTTCATTTTTTTTTTTAAAAAAAAGAAGCATATTGCCTGCCGATAGGATCGAACATATAATTAGAAGTATTCTACCTTTGCACTTAACTTGAACAATTGTAGTGACTAGCCTCACCTAGTTAGGATGCATTATTTGAATTGCATAAAGTGTAGCAATGGCAAACGGATGAATTTGAATCAGATTATTTTTGGATTTGAGTTCTTTCGAATTTAATTTTTTTAAGTGGAAAAAATTTTATTAATAAAAGAAGAATAAAAAAGACTCCTATCAAAGCATTATATAACAAGGACGGTTACAGGATTAGTCATAAAACACGGCTAAACATCTTGTAGGAAAACAAAATCACAAATACCCACTAAGTATAAGAACAAGAACGATATTGAATTTAGATTTATTTCGGATTCATATCATCTTGGACTCGAAAATTTTTTGATTTGAGGTTTTTCAAATTACAGCCACTTGAGCTCTGACTATTTTTAGTTATGGGCTTTTTCATGTTTGAATTATTTCGAATTCGATTCGGTTTGAATTTGGATGGGTTTAGATGGATTCAAAAAATTTTAGAATTTTATATAAGTTATAAATAATTTCTTTAATTTTGATTGTAATAATTAAGTTTAATTTTACGTAATGACAAAATTATTAATATTAAAATTTAAAAATTAAAAAGAATTTATATAAATATAAAATTTATATAATAATTTTATTTATATATTGAGTATTAATATTTTGTATTTAACATTATCTATAATTTTTAATATAATATCATTTAAGTACAAAGAATATAGAAATAAGTTCAATATATATAGTAAAAAATTAAAAAAAATTTATATATTGTAATACTTCTCATTATTTTACAACGATTATATACTTATCCTTTTGTTAGTTTTATTATATTTAGTAATGATTACATGAGGATTTTTTTGTTTTGCAAGTAAGCTAAAATAAATATAAAATAATACTAAATAAAATAAATGTAAAAAATTATTGGATTACATATAAAAAAATCATTAGAATGGAACAAATCATAAATAAACTCATAAACATATATATATATATATATAATTTTTGCTCTTAATCTAAAGATTAATTGGGCTCTTATTTGCTTAGTCCTACAATTTTTTATTTTATTTCATTTTATTAGATTTTTTTGTCTATTTATTATAATTTTTTAAGGTTGTATTTGAATATTTGGATTTCAAAAATAGATTTAAATTTTAAAAATAATGTAAATTGTATAACAAAACGCATTAAATATAGCATTCATAATTATTTTTTAAATTCATAAATTTGCTATATGCTTATTTAGTAGTAAATTTAAAATAATTGTAAGTACTTGTGAATTTGAAATTCATATTTTGTCTCCTTTCACATGTGTAATCATATTAAATCATACCCAATTTAATCATTATATCTGAATTTTATTCACACAATTTAAAAGCAAATGAAATCCAAAGTTTTCAAATTATATAATATTGATATAATTTTAATATTTGATTATTTTGACTAACATTATATATAAATTAATTATTTAAATTAATTTACTAAATTATAATACTATTTTTTATTTTTTATTATAAGTTTTAATCAATTTATAACTTTTAAATTAACTGTATTTGTTACCTTTATTGTAAGGATTTAAACTATATAAAATTAGATTATAACATATATAATTGAGTTGAATTTACTTGTGGATTAGATTAGAAAATTTATAAGAAACTTGATTCTTTATTATTGAAAAATATTTTGATATCTCGTCTTAATTAATGACAAAGAATATATTGATATTTTAATATTTCAATTACTATAGTTACTTTGAAATCTTATATAAATATATAAAAGCCAAAATTTTTAACAAAAAAAGCAATTGCCCTGCATGTATAGCCTAACTTTTTTGACTCATGAACTACCTTAAATAATTTTTATGAATTATGCATTTAATTACTTTATATTTAATTTGATTTAAAATTTAAAATAATTATCATGAATCATGCATTTAATTTTTTTGGATTTAATTTAATTTAAATTTTAAATATTTAATAGAATAAATTATAATTTTATTACCTTATGCATCTCTATTTGACTTACCTTTTTTACGGGTGTATTTGAGTAATATAAATAAGATTTTTTACAAGTATTAAATTAATTATATTTATTTTTTATCAAATACACAATTTATATTTCCTTAAAAATCCAATTTGCTGTAAATAATAAAAGTTCAAAGTTTATATTACAAAGTAAATTGATTTTGAATATATTCTTTCTATATTTTGTCTATATTAATTTAATTGGTTACATTTGATTTTATATTCAATAACAATATCCATTTTGTTTTCAAATTTAATAAGGTTTTATCTTCTATTGAAAATAAAATATAAATAATTTTCAAAGGGTTTAATATCTTATATCAAAGTTTTAAATCCTAATTGAAGAATAAATTAATTTCAAATATTTTGTTTACATTTGTCATAATAAATATTTAATGTTATTTTTAGTGTGTTTATTTCATATGTCTTTGACATTGTCTAACTTCTTAAATAGAAGTAATCTACATTTACTACTATTATATTTTTGCACAATGTTATCTAACTATATATTTTTTTTCCTTTTCATTCACCTAATTTGTTTATCATATCTTAATTAGAAGTAAGAATGGGCTCAAAAACTTAATAACTTTAGATCCAAATATTTATTAATTCAAGAAAAATACAAATCCTTTTTTGTTTTCTCCTCCATTGCTTTACAAGATACCTCTAAATCGATAGACCAAAACCTTGCCAAGCCCTCACATGTTTTTGCCGTTCTTTGTTTCTTATTCTTTCTCTTCTTTTTTCTAATTCACATGATCTAATCACCATTTTTTATCTTTAGTTGTTATTGAAAAGGGATATATGTTCCTTTTTTTTTTCTTTTTATAATTATAGTTTCAATGGATAAGACCAACAAATTTTTTTAAGAGAAAGTCCAAGAGAATATACATACATACATACATATATATATATATGTATATATAGTATTTGATGTTCATTGTTATGTTATTCTATGTATTATATATGCTTATTATGCACTTTAATGTGATCACAGGTTTTGGTTTATTCTTTTTGCAATACATTTTAATTTTCTTTCAATAAATAAATTAAATCATTCAATGTTTTTTTTCCAACAATCATTCAAGGTCTTAGATTTTTTTTTATTTCGTTATCATTTATAATTATAAAATAAAACATTTAAAATTTTTTAGCAAAAAAATTAATGTAATAAATGGAGTCTGAAAATTTTATAATATGTTTAATGAAAATAAATGTAGTCAAAGGATTTATTTCATCTTTTCTTATTAATAAATACTTCTCTAAATTTTTCTTTTTTAATCCTTACATATAAATAGAATGAAATCATTCTGCACACATCGCAAGGGTTTAAATCTAGTCAACATTTAATATAGGTATTAGAGTTATCAACAAATGGAAAAATTCATCTTATACTTCATAATACAAAAAATATTTAAGAATAAAAAAAAATTATTTATTTGATTTTAGAAAATTTAAATATATTTTGTTCAAATATTGTATTGTTTAATTTATTTTTTTATTTTTTTATCTTTATATTTTGATTTACAAGATAATATTTTTATTTTCAAGCAAATTTACTGTTTTATTTGTTTGAAACACTAAAGGAAATATGATTTAAAGTTAAATTTGTTAACAATGTTATTTGTATTACATAAAACATCAAGTTCAATCATATGTTGAAATTATAACGTTATTTTTATATGTTCGATCATTATTGTACTGAAATTAAAATTTAAATGTGGAATAAGCATAATAATGTATTGTAGATTATTATTTTATAGTAAATCAAAGTTTAAATTAAATAATACTATTTATTTATGTTTATGATTAATTGTTATAAATATAATAATGATATTACTAAAAACTATTTGATTCATATTTAATATGTTTCAAATAATTTTTTTTCATAATCTAAGTTAAAGATTCATTATTAATTACTTTTATTGATAGTTGTATAATAACATTAAAAAGGTGTTTATAATCATCATACAATTGTAATTAATCTAATTTAAAGATTAACTATTAATTACTTTTATTGATAATTGTATGATAATTATAAACATCTTTTCAAAAATTAAATATTTTAATCGAAGAAAAAATTTGATCATTTTATTTATTTATCCATGCATTTATTTTAAATAAAATCATATAATTATCTTTGGCATTTTTTCATTTATAAATTTGGGTTTTTACCTGTTTTGGATCATATCGATCTTAGGTCTTAACAAATTCGGACCTTTATGGGCTCCAGATCATATCGGTTTTGGGCTTTTCTGCATCTAGATTTTTCGGATTCGGATTCTCTAAAATTTGAATTTTTTTGAAATCAAAGCTTTGACTTTTTAAGTCACACCAGATTGAATCGAATTTAGCCCTAGATCGATTTTGATAAACTTTCTAAGTTCAAGCCTGCTTTGCCAACTCTAATCACATGATGTATCTATCATCCCTTAAGAATGAGGCATTCGAGAGGCAAATGTCTAATTGATTTCATTGGAACCTTCAATTTTAGGATCAAAATCTTGTAATTTTAGGTTATTTTCGAATAGGATGGTTTTTAGCTCATATTATTTTGAGTTTGATTTCTTTTTTTAATTTTGAGTTTTTTTTTTATTTCAATTGAATTGAATCAATTTGAATCAATCGAATGAACTTTTGGAATCAGTTAGATTTGCCACCTTCATGGGATTCCCAAGTCATAGGTAAACAAAATTTTTGATGTATTTCAGTTAAATATGGGTAACTTATGATTGCAAAGTGGAAAATTCTAAGGGGAATAAAACTAACATTACATTTGATTCACTGAAATAGAATAGAGTTATAGTAGACTAACTATTATATGGTAAAATAATAAAGCAGGAATAGAATGAAATAGCTATATATAGTAGTTTGGTTCAGTGAAATAAAACAATATAAGATTCGAATCCCTTTGTAGGGGATTTAAAATAATTTCGTATTCTGCCTAAGGTCAGAATAGCCATTTACTTGGGAGGAATAGAATGGCTATTTAGTGATTTCACGAAATAACCTATTACGTTCTTACTTCATAAAATAGCCATTTTGCGAATAAAAAAACTGTATTACTATAATGCATTGAGATATAAATACAATAAAATTTCTATTATAGCAAATTAAACATGCTACAACTTCCATTTTAGAACAATAGAACAAGCAAGTAGCATACCAAAAAAAAAAGTCATCAATTGCAGGCAGCCCAAATCTTGTCCCCTTACCTTTGTTTTGGCCAAAGTCCCCTTCCTCACTTCGGTCAACACAATTGTCACACCAAATTTCCAGTTTCATGCTTCATCTCTGAAAAATCTAATCGTGTTAAAAATTATTAAATATAATTAATATTATTTAAATAATGTAATTTATTCTCATTTATCATTGATTCATGTTACTTTTATATATCATTAGTTTTTAATGACACATACTTTGCACGTGATTCTATATGTTTAATTTTTTAATTTATTATATAATTTATTTTTTATGTAAATAATAAATTGATTAATAATAATTTAAAAATAATTTAGTTCCAAAAATTTTATGATGAATTTTTTTCAATCCTGCTAAATTTATAATATGCAAAAATCTATCCAAACCAAAAGAAATCAAATAAAAATAAGAAGCACGAAATCCTATTAAAAAAAACCGACTTACTAAAAAGCCAAAAACTTTGTTTTGAAAATTTTTTAAATGTTATTGTGTTTATAATATTCTAAAATCTTCGGGAATGAGATAAACAAAATATTATTATAGTGAATGAAAAACAAAACCATTCTAAGTAAAAAAATAAGAAGCAAGAAATAGTATTAAACAATAAAAAATAAATTGTTAAAAAAATATTACTCAATATTTGATGTTTTATGAAAATACAGTTAAAGCATCTTTTACAGTAAAAAGTCTTAATTTTAATTGTTATTTAACTCTATTGCTAATTAAGTGATAATTACTCTAAGATTATAAGTATTAACTTAAGATATATACAAATGAAATTATCATTACCTTATTTTAACAAAATATTTAGATAAAAATTTTAAAAATATAATCGTAATCTTATAATAAATAATATAACAATAAATTATTATTTCAATGGTTATTAAGTAATATAATAAATAATAATAGATACTATCATTTAAGAAAAATATTTTAATCAAATCAAACTTATTACTTATAAATTAGATAAATATTATTAATAATAAAACATTTATAATGGCACTTTAAAATAGAGTAAATAATAATGATTGTTTCATCATTCCAAAGATTTTTTGTATTTGTACTTTTATATATATTATATAATAATATATATGGTTATATAATTATTTATAAATTTTGATACGTTAATAATTAATTTTATGTAGATTTTAACATGTTTATTTATTCATATCATGTTTATATTATTTTTTTTACTTGCCGTGTTTCTCATATTAAATTCATGTTGTATAATCATGTTATGTTTGAAATAGTAGGTTCTAACCGATACAATTCAAATAACTCTAAATTTTTTGTCACAAGTCATCTTGATTGTGTTCTGTTACTTTTTCATGTTATAATTATATTTAAGATATTATATTTATATAAAATTTGACAAACTAATAATTCATTCTAAACAAACTTTTATATGTTTATCTATTCATGTCATATTAGATGATTATATTTATATTATAATACATTAAGATACTAAAAGCTACATATTTTTAAACAAAAATTACTTATGAAATTATTACTCTAATGACAACAAAAAAATAAAAAAATAATAAAAATATTGCAAAATAATTAACAACAAATTATTAATACTATTATTATATCTATACTATTATAAAAGAAGTAACTGAGTTAGCATCATGAGTTAATTAAGTACCAACTCAGTTATAAAATTACTAAAAGAACTTTTAAAAAAATATTAATAATAATATAAACTTAAGGATAAATATGTCTTTTATTTATCTATATGTTTATATAAAAGTAACTGAGTTAGATTCATGATTTAATAAGGTATCAACTTAATTATAAAATTAGTAAAAACTTTTTAAAGTATTAACAATAACATAACTTATTGATAAAAATGTCTTTTACTTATTTAAAAACACTTTAAAAATATTAACATAATTTTTTACTTATTTTTTCTCAGTCACTCACATAGTAGGTGTTCCATAATCTATTTTTGAAATTACTATTTTATATAAAACATTAAAATAAAAATCCCGAGCAAAGCTAGGCTCAAATTCTAATTTTATATTATTAATAAAACTCTTGGTTGAACTTAGTTTCATTGAGTCAAGTGACACTAACTTAATTAAAAAATATTAAAAATTAAAATATTTATAAATTAAAAAAATAATATTATAATAAGGCATTTATATCTTTTTTATTATTTTATATAATATAATTTTAAAAACTCTTTTCACTCATTTGAAAAAATTACTATTCTTTTACCCCACTAATATTTTAGCTAAAAAAGTTTACAACTTATCTCTTAAAAAATCATTACATTTTAAAAAACTTGTCACCCTTTTAAATGAAACTACTATTGTATGAAACAAAAACTACTCTATATATATATATATATAAATATATATATATATATTATACACTACCTTTTTTTACGTGAAGGATACCTTTGTAATATAATAAGGAGGAGGGGTTGGCATGGGGACAGCCAACAAAATAAAATCACTTCAGGGCCCCTTGCCGGGATTTTCTGGTCCTTATTTCAAGTACATTGTGACCTAACATTTATTTGCTTTTCACTATTTTTATCCATTTTTTGAGGAAAGATAAGTAAAGTTAAGGTTTTTTTTATGATAATTAATTAATAACAAAAATAATAAATAATTATGCAATTTTAGAATCATGAATCTTACGTTGAATTTGATTTATTAAAATAAAATAAAATTATAATAAAATAATTATTTTATTAGAATGAAATAAAATAAAAATAAAATAAAATAATTTATGCAGTAGTTTAATTTATTGAAATAAAAAAATATAAAATTTAAATCTTCAGTGAAAAGAATTTGATTTTGCTTAAAGTCGAAAGAGTCATTCAATAAGAGGTATTACATAATTATTCAATAATTTTATAAAATAAAATCTTAATC
>JBBYHM010362883.1:0-20088 GCA_038381775.1 Adansonia rubrostipa | reverse complement strand
CATATTTCATAAATGGGTATAATTTTCACACTCAAGAATATGGAATGGGAAAAGCCATAATGAATAGTGGTGTGTGTGTTCAGTCATCCAATGATGGAAGTGCAAAAGATAATTTTTATGGCTTGTTGGATGAAATCATAGAGATAGAGTACCCAGGACCATTAATGCAGGTTGTATTATTTAAGTGCTTATGGTTTGACCCCATCAAATGAATGAATGTGCATACAAAGTTTAATTTGGCTGAAATAAATCACAAGAAGAGATATATGAAATATGAACCATTTGTCTTGGCACAACAAGCAATTCAAGTGTACTATGCATCATATCCTAGCTTAAAACGTGACAAAGCTAATTAATGGGCCGTATGTAAAACCAAAGCATGAGGAAAAATTGAGGAACACTGAAAGGATACAGCATATCAATAAGAGAAAGTTGGTAGCACGTTGAAACTGAGGAATATGCCATTCCAACTTTACGAGATCCATTTGGAGCAGTGATAGACATAGATCCAAGTGAAATTTGTGAATCTAATTTAGAAAGTGTTGAAGAATTTGATTTTGAGACAAATGATGAAGATGACGAGGATGATGATAAAGATGAGGCTGATGATAAGGATGAAGATGACAATGAAGATTAGACCATTAAACGAGTTTTGAACAACAAGGAGTTGCCATCCATATTTTTGCGAGTGCCAAACTTTTTTGGTTATCATTTTATTGAGTGTTTTTGATGCAGGTGAAAAGCGTTAAAGCTTTGACAATTATTTTAATATTATAATTTGTCTAAATTGTAAAATCTGCTTTTTTTTTTGTAATGTTTGATCTAAAATATTGAGATTCAAAAACATTGGGAACAAAAAAATCCAAAATAGAATAGACTAATTCTTAGGTTGATTAAACACTTAATATAAATGCTAAGTATAAATATTAAAAATATGTTATGTATATTTTAAAATTTTGATAAGAAAAGTATAGGTATTGGTTAGTGATGTGAGCGTATTTAGACTCATTAATTTTAAAAAGAGTAAATGAGATTATAATTGTTAGTTAGTAATAAGTATTATTTTTTTAATTCGCAAGAATCCTTTTTAAAATCATTTTGAATTTAAAAATATTTATCGAATTTCATAAATTTATACTAATATTAAAGTGACTTAGTAAATAAGTGTTACAAGTTAATCAAATAATAATTCAATCAATAAATTTATTTTAAGACTAATAATAAAATTTAATTAAATATAATTAACAAAAAGTATATAAAAGTTTGGGCCAAAAAGCTTAATCTTTAATTAACAAAAAGCCCACTGCCATAAGCCTAATGCCATAAGCCCACTGCTATAAAAGCCCACTGCCATAAGACCCACTGCCATAAAGCCCACTGCCATCCACTGCTATAAGCCCACTGCCATAAAGCCCACTGCCATAGGCCTACTGCCTATTGCCATAAGCCCACTGTCATGAGGCCTACAGCAATAAGCCCACTGCCATAAGTTGTTATATCAAGTTGAAAATCCTAAAAAAAAAACCCATAATCATAGAACACTACTGCAAACAAAAAATGTAAGGGTTTCTCGCAACCCTTCCTTCAAATTGTCTCTTACTTGGGCTAAAATCTTGTAGCAAAACCCACCTTTGAGCTAAATCACTCGCATTTTACTAGGATGGTTAGTTTCTACTTTCCCTAATTTTGATTTGTTGTTTCATTTTACTGATAATTTGGTCTGCATGGTTAGTTTATTATTTTTTTCTCTTTGATTTTGCTGTTTCATTTTATTGCTGCTTTGCTTCTGATATTGTTTTGGAAAACCATATTCATATCATTGAAAGGTACATTAAGGGGAAAAGCATACAATTTAAACTTTTTTCACAACAAAAATAAAGTCATGTGTTGTAGTAAACCCAAAAATAAAGTGCCTTTAAAGAACTTGTGTTGCAGTAATTAAAAAAATTGTCTAAATCATAAAAGCTTCAATTTAGAAATTTTCATCATTTAACCATCCTTCATCAGTCATAAAATGTAAATCGCATATGTCTAATTCTACTTTCTATGTTTATTTTTTGTTTAGTGAAAATACATGTCTATTTTATATGTAAAAAAACCAGTAAGTTTGTCGATAGATATGGTGCAAGTGTTGTGTTCCATGGAGGAGATTAGTGCATACTGGAGCAAAAAAAAAACATTAAAGGATCAATGATATATAGTTTCTCTCTGATTTTTGCCCTTTGTTCTTTGTTTGGAGAGTAGGGAAAGTCAAATTATGTAATTTCATTGAATTAAAAAAAAATGCTACATAGGGGGTCCAATTTGATTTGTCTGGTTGGAAAAGAACTTGGAAAGCTTGAAATTGAAAAACTAATATTAATTTATTTTAAATGTTATGACCTATTTTTGGCTGGAAAGGTAGCTTTCTCCCTAACTGCCATAATCAAGTTGCTTGGACAGTAAGAAATCACATGCCCTTTTAATACTATTACAATTGTGATAGGTCCTTCCACCAGCCACCAAGCCCTTTATCCCAAACCATGTTCCATATAGAAAGCAAACTCCCCATGACCCATACCTGATTCATGTTACACAATTAATATATGTCCCTTAATAACAAAATATAAATTTAATTTTAACGTGACATGTGTTACTGGTGTGCAAATATCAGTTCTTTATTTATCATCACAATAAATTAATTACAAAAATAACAATGCAAAAGTTGCCAAATGAATGTGTTGTTGTTGCTGTGTAGAATATTTATACATGTATCTTCCTTGTTCTTCTTTTTTTTTTTTAATTTTTTTGATATCAACCTTGTTCTTTGATTAATTTCATTCCTCAAATTAAATAAAATGTATGGCAGAAAAAGATACCATGATCCATCAGGTTGTTGTGTACTTTGAATGAAGTTGATTGCTTTGTTAATGCAAGCTTCTATTTCTTTGTTTTTGTAACTTGAATGCAGCTTTTGAAATAATTTCAAGCCTTGAATTGCTGCCAAAATGCATTCCATATACCTAAATTATCACATTTTCACAATTATATCAAGTCGATTCTCTTGTGTTCATGTAGAATTTGAGATTTTGACATGAATCTAAGCAATTATAAAATTCAGTACTAACTATAAAGAATTGTAATATTAATTTCATAACCAATTTATCATTTTGTATGCATGAAATAGAAAAGAAGTTGATCCCTATATGCTTTCTAATACTTCATTCTTGTTTATGAGATTTCGTGTTGACTTGTTGTGGGAAGAATGTTTGCTTGACTTGTTAGTAAGGTAAGAGTTTACCTATGGATCGATTTCGTGTTGTTAATGGCTACGGGTTTATGAAATTAATAATGGAATTTGAATTAAGAGCACTGAACTATCGACACGAGTTAATGAGTTATACATACAAATTGATTAGGATTCTGTCGTTTGACAATGTTGTTGAAATCATTCTAAACAAGAGATAATAATTTATATATATAAATTTTAATATGTTTGTTTATTTATGTAGCGTATAAAATTATGAAATATAATTCAAGGTAAAATGTGAATAAGTATTAGCTAATTTTTTGGTTTGCTAAAGTTGAGAGAGTGCTACACAATGTATCTCAGTCCATTAGGAAAGAAATTTATTTTATCAGGCAATTTTTGTAGGAAGCAAGGCTAGTAATGGCGAGCCTTACATGAATTGTAGCCTATCTCACCCTATAAATTAAGACTCGGTTATCTTTTTATTAGATCTACTTGCATGCAACACTCGTTGCCAATACAGCTATTTTTTCAATTTGGCTGATTGATAAATCTGAACCTTCTTTCCTTGTCCTACATGTAATATTTAGAGATGATGACTAGCAGCATTAGACTTTCTCATTATGAACTGAAAGTGGAAACTTGGTCTATACGAGAGGTTAGATTGCATTGTGTATGCTGACACAATAACATTGATTGTCAAGGCAGACAGCTTATAAAAAAGATTTGAGATGCAACGAAAGGCAAAGTAAAGCTTAGGAAATAATAATTCACTTTAAATAAGTCGGCCAATCAAGGTAACTGCTTGTAGACACATCCCTTCCACTGGATTGATGGTAGAGTCGGTTAACTTATTCAAAACAGCTAACCTTTGAACTAATTTTGGTGATTATTTTGCTTGGATGGGAATACTCAACTAAAATAATTGACATAGATAAACATCAACATAAGCTATTTATGGCAGGTCAAACAGCCCTTTTGTTCCCTGCATGCTTTAATCAATCTCTGCCATAATCATTTTAATTAGATATCTCTCTTTCGAAGGTCACATGTAATTTTTCTAATTCATCATGTGTCTATGGCTGCAATTTATTATATATCTTTAATACATCTTCATACTTTTTTCTATATTTGTCTAACCTTTTTACTTGTTAGTATAAATATGGAGGTCACAAGCGTGGTGGAACTTCACAAAGGAGGCAAGCTCCTTCCTCTTCTTCGTCCCCGGCCCTATCCATGTCCCTTTCCCCTTCCCCTTCATCTAACCCTCAAAACTATACAGTAGTGGACAACATGAAACCATGTGCCTTTCCTCTAACCGTGAACAACATATTGGGGGACAATTTGGATACATGCAAACTGAATCTATCTCAAACCCTTCTCTTTTAGTTCCACCTTCCTCAGTACAACACTTAAATGATGAGGGAAGCATAGGCGAAGAAGATACCGGACCCATGATATGCCTATATGGAGATTCGTGAGTGTTGAATTCACCAAATTAAGGGAATATAGTTCTTTTAACTATCCTAAGAATCATTTTTGTTTCTAACATGTTTACAGATTCATAGATGCTACAAATGTTGTGAGGTAGCTTAATAAAATAGTCTATAACCATTGGGGGGTAGTGGATTAGTTACTCTAACACTCCAAATGCAGTTAAAGATTTATGGTGGAATGAGTTTCAGGTAAGTTTTGTCATTTCATTTTCTTACAAACTATGTTTAGTACAAATAAAGTCATCTTTTTTTCTATTGATTGCAGTGGATGTTCAGATGGGATGAAATAGATGAGAATGAAGTAAAACAAAGTTTCAAGAAGAAAGTCGGTGATCACATATGAAATATCTTGAATGAAGCAAAAAAAAGTCAACAAAAGCCAGATTTTATTACTGATGAGAATTGGACCCAAATAAAAAGAATTTGGGAAACTGAGAAGAGCAAGCAAATGAGTGAACAAAATAAGAAGAATCAAGCTTCTAATTCTGGTGAAGGGTCTGCCATATGCTAGGGGCTCTATCAATATTGCCGAGCATAGAAAAAGAATGGTAAGTGTGTTAAACATGTTGTAAGTTAATTTAATTAATTATAGATTTTTTATATTTTATAGGCAGCTGAATTGGGGACTGAGCCTACATATACAGGTACATTTGAACGCACATTTCAAAAAAAGGATAAGACATGGAGTTGTGATAGAGCAAAAGCTATTAAATGACGTAATATGATGCTTTGAACCTTATGGAAACTAGAATCAAATCCATGAATGCTTTTAATATTTATGGTATTTATATATAAAGTTAATTTATTTTCATCCATATTGTTAATGCAGGACAAATATGATGAACTTTTAATGGCTCGTTCTAGTGGTGATGATGATGTTGCTTTATCTGAGCCATTAGTTGGCACTATGGGTAGAGACATCGGTGGGATAAAAAGAGGAAAAATATTTAGGATGGGATCCTTGTTAAGGGTATAAACAACAAAGGCTGCTTCAACTTCATCTACCAATGCGGCTGTTTTGAGAAGGACACAAATTGAGAAGCAAATGACCCAAGAACTGAGCCAACTGAAAAATCTACTTATACAAAAAGAAGAAGAAATAAGAGAAGTCAAGCAACAATATGAATCACTCAAGTCACAAAAAGATGAAGAAATCAAAGAGGTTAATGAACGATATAAATCTTTGGAGTCTCGAACAGAATTGATCTTGTAACATCTTAACCTCAATCACGGTCAGGTTCTTCCTCTCCCACCTCCTACTCATCAATCGAGTGATGGACACAATGATAAGCGGCAAAATGATGATGAGATTAGTGATGAGGATGATATAATTAATCGCTTTATTGATTAATCAACATGTTTGAAGGCTTTTATATGGGATTTTCAATATTAATGGATGTTTTATTCAATATCTTGGATATTTTAATTAAATGTATTTTGTCCTTTGATATTATTATAATATTTTAATTAAATATTAATTTTATAAATTAATTTTTTTACTTAGATTTTAAAATTGAAAAATATAAGAAATAATTTTATTATATGTTAACAAATTAATACAAATTTGTTGCAAAATTCATTTTTAAACAGTGTTTGTCGCAAAATTTATCGCAAAAGGTATCATAAATATATTCGTCAATTAACAAAAATTTGTCACTAAGTTTGTCTCTGACGAATGTTCGTCGCAAAATTCATCGCTAATTTCGTTTCTAATTAGCCACATATTTTTTCATTGCTAAATAGCAACAATTTTTGCGACAAAAAAATTCGTTGCTAATTAATTACTGATGAACTTTGCATCAAAATATTTTGTCACTACTTAGTGATGAATATTTCCACAAAAAGGTTTGGTCGAAAAATTGTGACAAACTTTGCATCAAAAATATTCATCACAAATTAGCAACGAAATTAAATTTTTTTGTTGCTAAATTTTACGATGCTTAGTTCATGACAAAAATTTTTCGTCACAATTTTCGTCGCAAATTATTTTAGCCACGAATTTTATCATCATTTTCATCGCAAATTCTGTGGCTAAAATCCTTTTTTTTTGTAGTGTTACCAAGGTGATTCCCATAATTCACTAAGGAAATTGTTACTTTTAAGGCTAAGGTATAACCTTACACAATAATCTTTTAAGGCTTAGATAGAACCTTTCAATTACTTTAAGAATTATATCCCAAACTCTCAAATATTTTCACTCACTTTCACACAACGTTTTTGGTGGAATGAAGAAATTATTTTGCAAACAAATTGAACTGCTAGTAGGCAGATGTTTGCTGAAATTTAAGTACAAGAAGAATGGGATACAAATAGACTTAAAGATTATGAATTAATACAAGTGGAAAATAATGAGTTTGATGATTTTGAGCTTTTGTTGTTCAACGATTCAATGAAATTTGTATCTATGCTTCTTCAGCCATTTGGAACTTCCATTTATAGATGAAAATTGATTCATAGACATTGGACATTTAATGTGGTGGTTGGAGAGCCATTATAGCCTTTATAAATGCTTATTTTCATTCAATCCCGTGCTATAGTATCGATACAATACCAATAGTATCGATAAACAATTCAAAAAAGTGACCGTTACAACTTGTTGTATCAATATTGGGGTCTAAATATCGATACAGATGCCTTTGTATCGATACATATGAGGGTTTCAGCCAAACCTAGGCTACTGCTAAACCTTTATCGATACTCATGGAGTAAGTACCGATACTAAGCAGCCTGTATCGATACATATACACTTGTATCAATACATTTGAGGGGTTTTATGCGTAGTATCAAGACACTTGTTCTTTGTATCGATGCTAACTTTCAAAACTGTTTGTGAAATGATTTTTGTTGACTCAAACACATTTCAATAATTTTTGACAAATTACAAACTTAGTATTTTTAAAGATGCTTTTCAATTTAAACACAAATACCAAGTTGAGTATTAATTTAACTTAAGTTGTTTGTTATATCAAAACCGAAATCAAGGTTAACAATCTCCCCCTTTTTGATATAACAAAACTTAAGATAAATTTACGTGTGTTTGAGTTTAACGAAAAAATAACTACCCCTTAAAGGCAATGGTTTTTAAAAATTTATTTTAAGTAACAAAAGAAATGGCTCCCCCTTAATAAATTGCCCAAGATTAGAAATTAAGATTAAGAATCAAGTTTACGTTAATATATAATTTAGGTTCCAACATATGCATAATCAATTCATGGAAAGCAACATATTGCAAATTTAAGATCTTTCTCCCCCTTTTTGTTATATCAAACCAGAATTCAAGGATAAATAGGCATAAGCAAGCATAAGTAGGATAAATTAAGCAAGCAAAAGATGTTCAAGACAATGTAAAACATAGAGTAGCATAGAAACCTAAAATCATAAAGGCTGATAAGTAAAGAGAAATCCTAACGATCTTAAAAATGATATCCTAAAAACATAAAGTTGGACAATTTTAAGAAATGTGTCTAAGTTGACTAGACGTCATTGGTTGGAGGATCCTCGGCGGGTGGAGGAGTAGGTGGAGGCACACGAGGAAAGGCAGCAGAGAAAGCATGGAATTGCTCTGTTAGAGCTCGGTGACTTTGCTCAAGAGCAGAGAGCCAAGCATCGATGGTGTCGAATCGTGCCTCCCAGGCATCAAAATGGCCCATAATAGATGTAAACATCATGGGAATATCCATGGGAGTGGGAGCCGGAGGTGGAAGAGGCTTATCATGCTCCATTTCATCATGATCATCGGGAACAGGAGCATCCAGTTGCTCAAGTGGTGGCTGTCGACAAGCCTTTGAAACAAAGTTGCCACCTTGAATTTCTTATCCAGCGAGTCCCATAGATTTGCGACCAATGTAGCGATATGTGGTTACCATAATTCCGAGGTTGCATGAAAGATCGTTAACATAATACATAAAGCTCAAAATCAGAATACATTTACTTTATGGATTTAGATATAACAATCAAGTATAACATTATTCTCTTTTGGGTTGATAATATGCTATGATATTATCAAACATTGATTAAATGCCAATATCAACATTTATCAAGCAATTAAAATTTAAAATCAAACATTTAGGCTATCTTTGGATATATATATATATATATATATAAATATATTTAACCAAAATTTAGTTTACCTCAATCATGCTCACTATTCATATAATAATAGATTTACCTTTTGGCAAAAATCTAAAACCCTATGACTAGTGAACGTTCCACTTAATAATTTTAAGAATAAATGACTTTTCTTTATGTATTCATTCTAATTTGGTTGCTTTTGTGACTAAAAAACTACATAAAAATAAAACTTGCATATAAACATAATAACTATTGCAATAATTATAGCAAACTATAAATACATATACGAGGAATTATTAAATCTCTACATATCATAAGCAATAAACAGGATTTTCCTTCAAATAATTTTTTTTAAAAAAATTTCTTGACCAAAAAAAACAAATTATATGGGAAAGAAAATTCTATAGAAAACATTTATGGAGAAATTAAGTGTTAACAACCAAAGGCTCTAATGCCACATGTAAAACATGATCCATAAATATTATCAAGCATATTGACAATCGAACTTAATATTTTAGGATTTTGAGCACATAATTCTCAACTTTAGAAAGCATACGTGATGGTGTAGAAGATGAAGATGCCATGGTTGAAACCTTGATCTCCACAAGTAAATTGATTACTCTCCCTTGATCCTTGTTTCTGTTATCCAAGACTTTTTTGATGGAACCTGAATATACGTGTGTGAGTAACCCTAATGGATAGGGAGAGGATCATATCTATACCATGAGGAACGTCATTAATATATAGATACCAAAAAGATCCGACTTTCTCAGTGCTCTAAACTATTCTAACGAAGGCAAAAATCTTAAAATGTTGCAATAGTTAAGTATGAATGCATTGAGATTTTTCAACTTTGAGATGGAATCAGATTGAGCCTTAATTCTAGCACCAGAAAGATTTGGAACTTCTAGCCCCTGCATGTGCTCAAAGAAAAAGTCAGGAAGTTTTTCAAAAATTGAATTTTTCATCAAAGAAACCTTTCCAAGGTTCACTATCATGCTCACCTGGTAGTTTCTTCAATTGCTTACCAGCTTTCACCATGAATTAATCACCATTACCTTTGATAGACAGTGCCATACATCTCAAAATATCATGTATCTTAACTCATTCCAAATCATCCTCTGTAACCCCCACTAACAAGCAATTACTCGAGCTTATTCAAAATCAACTCTCCGATAGCAATTCATGTCACTTTGTCAACATGAAGATAGGCTTTCCTATGCCATCCATGCCACAGACTCCAATCATTCCAACCTCGTCACCCATCAAGAACTCCCAAATACGTTCTTTAACAACGATTTCACCTTCTAAATTTGTTGGTAATGTCACCACGGCAGCTGGCGGCCCATCAACTGCCACACCATTAGGGAAACTACCTCGTTGATGAAGATCCTCTACTTACTCAATCATTTGGCAAACTGATTTTCCCAAGCAGCCACGCGAGAAGTATGAAACAGAGCGGAACTTTTCTTCAATCTTCTTCATATCAATATTTACCCTTTGTACATCTTCAAACCATTTTTCCACTTCTCGCTTTATCATTCTTCCGCAACGCATCTCCGCATCCTTTTCTAATTCTAAGTCTCCCTTTCGGATGTTTAGATTATCCACTTTTCCTCGAAGAGCATCCATATGTTCTTTGAGTTTTCGATGATGGTTTATGCATCTACTAATTGGACCCCCAAAGCACTTCATCACTTCAAAAATTGGCCCTGCAAGCTCCATATATTCAACTCCTGTAGTCCAAAACCCCAAACATATATTGATGAATATGTTAAAAAATGTTCTTCTACCTCAAACTTTTGCCTGTTCTTCTATGGGAAAAAAACAACAACAATATCACTATCGATATATACATGTTGATGAGTGTATCACTATGATATCTGAAATTTTATTTTTTTTAATATCCGCTTTGTCATATTTGAACGTATATGGATAGAGGTAATGATAGCTTTACCCTCACAAATGGCACAATCCTTTTTATAATTTTTTTTTTTTGTAAAATATAAAAATTTTAATAAAAACACATTATATTAATGTGTTAAATTACCCAAGTGGGATATATATATATATATATACACACACACTTAAAAACTAATTACTTCTGTATTTGTATTTTGTTGTTTTTTCTCTCTCATCCAACAAAAAAAAAATTAAATATTATTTAGACAACAACATATCCGAAAAAGAAAAAATGGGAAATCAATATATTGCAAGAATAAATTAAATGGAGAGGATAGAATGATGGCAAAGGACGTCTAAAGCCATATGTATGGTAGGGGAAATTAGGATATCAAACCTGTTTCCTTCTTGAAATTACTTGGAAAGATGAAGCTCAACTTTGCTGTTCTTTGCGCAATAGGGATTTTAGGTGGAAGAATAACTTTTATATATATATATAAGAAGCAAAATCAGTTGTTATAAAAGGTGAAAATCTTATATAATTTATTTATGTGTGTGATTGTGTATTGTTTCCAATCTAATCAATTCAAACCAAAAGATAGAAAAAAATAACAATAATAAGAAAAGAGGAAAAAATAGAAGAAATGAAGAGAAAAAAACCCAAATATTTATAGTGCTACCAAAGATCATAAGAGTAAATCAAAAAGCAAAGACAGCTTTTTTAGGAGGCCAAGAAGCAAACACTGTTTAGTTTACCTGGTTTCAGTGCTACTTGTATTGTATCCTTTGAAGGTTTTGATTAAATCTGGGAAACAAAGAAAATAGTCTTAACAAATATGGGCAGGAGACTCAAATTTAAAGAAATGAAAAATGGGCATTAAAGTCATCAATTATGCAAACTCATCTCATTACCCTGACCAGAAGTTTCTAATCACTCACTTTCCTTGAAGCTGCTTCAGGATAAAGCAATATCATTGTCCCCACAACCTTCTCTAATATGTGCATGACAACTGACTGCTACTTAAGAGTTTATAAATCAAATCGAATTATGTTATCACTTTTATTAATTTATAATTAAATTTAACTTAAATTAAATTTATTAAATAAAATAAATTACTCGATTTTTGATCAAATTTATTTAATTAATTAAGAGTTCTGCACCAAATATTCTTTTTAGATGAGCTAAGTAGAACATATAGGATTCTTTTGCATGGACATAACAGGTGATGCCCACCTGGTCGGTTCCTGGACTTTTGAACCAAATTTTTTTCAGTTTAGGTGAGCTAAGTAGGACTTATAGGATGAAAGATAAAATTAGAGATTTTAGAAAAAGAATTCGATTAAAATATGTTTATATATCAATAAGATTATTTAATTATTATAAAAAAAATTTATATTTAGTATATTATTTTATTGAATTAAAAGAACACTAATATATTACTTAAATATTTCCATAAATATTATATTAATCAATATTATTAGAACATTTAAAGACAAATAACATAATCCGAAAGTTCATTTGTGTCAATTAAGGATAAATGTAAATTTTTTTATACTACGGATAATATTGAATTTTTATTTAAATTTTAATTTTATTTAAATTTTCACCGTACTTTTAATTTATTATTGAACAAAAATAATAAAATCAAAATATTTCATAAAATATTTTGTTAATGATGATGATCATGCCCATTCACATGATTATTAGACCTAAACTTATAAAAATTTATAATCTATGAAGAAAATTAATCCAATTAACTGAAAGATTGTGTCCCTATACGTTCCACATATAAGGAGCAATATTGGAAAGAACTATGGAATTTTGGATCTACCAAACCATCATAACTGAAGATCAAACGCTCAAATTTTTGTATCCTTTGGAGCTTTTGATTAAATCTGGGAAACAAACAAAAAAAATGTCTTTAACTTAACAAACAGGCAAGAGAATGAAACTTTATGAAATTAAAAAATGGGAAAATTAAGTCATCAGTGTACAAATTGCAAAGTCATCATCATCATCAAGACTAGACATTTCAGTAGTCCTGAAAAAATTAGATATAATTATATAAATATGATATGGATAAAATCATTAAAATATGAAATTATATGATATGACAAGAATACATATTTTAAAATTTATCTATTCCAAATTATTAACATATTAAAATTCATATACATATAAAATACTTTAAGTACAATTATAATATGATAAAAAAATTAATATAACATAAATAAATAAATTGTAAAATCTTCACGGACTTTCTTGGAAGCTTGAATCTACTCCACAATGATAAAGCAAATGTGAAATGAAGAAAAGCTAATAAATTTTCGGAGTGAATTAAATTATGGGACCACCCTTGACTCCTACTCTTCATTATTGTCCTTGCAACACAGATTTTCAAAGGTCGGTTCGAAAACTTATGCCGACAATGTATATTTTCTTTTTCCAGTTTTTAATTGAGTTAAATAAATGGAGTAGGGTCAAGGATAGATATATAGATCTACACTAATACTAAAGTTCATGATTGAGTTAGTGTCACAAGTTAATCAAACACCAATTTATTTAGAGAAATACAAAAACAACCTAATTAAAATAATAATGTCTATACTAATAATATAATTCCTAATAGAAAAATGTCAAAACAACAAAAAAAAAATCAATTTTCACCCCTTGTATTTTGGCCAAGTGACAAAAACCTTCATGCTAACACTTTTACCCCTGGGGTTTTACTCCGTCTATCATTGAGTTACAACAACCCCCAAATCTAGAATTTGACGACTAATAGCCAAGCCAATCGTCGATCATCATTATCGGCCACCACTCACCAACTGTCGTTTGACTCCAACCTTCACCCACACGATTTCCTTGGCCTTTTCTTTTCAAATCCAGGCTTTATTTTTCAAAAAGTGTTCCAAACTTCCTAAATCTAGAAGAAAAGGTTCAGCCCATACCCTTTTGATCTCCTCTATTGGTAGTCAATCAACATTAAAGTCAAACCACAGCCTTTTCACGTACTAACCGCGATCCTCAGCATTTCGATTATCAAACTAAGCCCCGAAAACCCTTAAATCCCAAAGTGGCCAAAGTTAGAATGAAGATAATTTGGAGTTTTGTGGAGATTGCATATGCTATCTTTCTTATTGATAACTTTTACGAGTGCCTAAGGTATGGGTGTGAATTGAATTGTGTTAAAGGGAAAGCAAGCAAGCTTAGAATTAAGCCTTTTTTTTTTCATGAATTTAAAGGAATTTATGAGGAAAATAATTAGATTATAGAATGTTCTTAAATGGTATTTGAAAATTTGAATAATGGGTTATTTTTCATTTTGGGTTTAATTGAATTGAGTTTTGGTTATTCATTGAAATTAATGGAATTTTAATTTTTTAGGTTTAGGAATATCACGTGAGAAGAAGAAGAAGAAAAAGAAGAAGAAGAAGAAAGAGAAGGAGGAAGAGGAGGATGAGGAGTAGAGGATAGTTTCAATGTAAAACTATTAACTAGGTAAAAATCTAATGGAGTTGTCTGCTTTTGTCTTAAAAGCCAAATCTCAAGAGGCTAAACATAGGGGTTAAGCATCACACAGGTCAAAGTACAAGGGGTAAAAATGGATTTTGCCTAAGACATTTAGGGGTTTTTATTTAAAAAGACTTCTCAAATTTTAAAAATTACCCACTTTTTATTTTTTTAAAAAAACATCCCACTTCTTAAAAGAATTATCCAAATTTAAAAAAATTACCCACCCATTTCATTTTTAAGACTCTACATTTTTAAAAATTACCTATATATTTTTTTACTTATTTATCTATTAATCGATTTTAAAATATTTTTTGAAAAAAATATTATCTTTTCCACTCACATAGTGGGAGGTACAATTCTAGTATTTAGAAAGAATAGTAACACATCTATAATCTATAATATATACAAAAGCACAACTATGGGGAATCTTTTAAATTGACCAAAATATCTATTGTTATTAATTATGTTACTAGTTTTGATTTTAATTTTTTATTATTAAAAAGAATGATCACATATATAAATAAGAATTCTAATTCTATTAGAACACTTTCTTTAAATTCATTTATTTGATAATAAGATTTAACATAGTGATAAATAAAAATTTTAATACTATTAAAAGATTTTAGTTAAATAAATTTATTTGATAATAAATAAAAAAGTTAAATATTTATATTGAGTTTTATTTTCTAAATTATAATTTTCATTATATCACTAACTTTGTCATTTTAAATATTTTTTATTGTGAATAAGATTTATCTTCATTGAAAGATTTTGGTTAAATTTGTTCATTTGCAGATGAGATCTATCACATTTATAAATAACAATCCTATATTCTATTAAAAGACTTTAGTTAAATGAATTTATTCGATTATAAATAAAAATTAATGTTTACATTGAATTTCATCTCCAAAGTTGTAATATTTCATTAACTTGAAAAAGTAAAAAGAACAAGTTAAATTAATTTAATTTTAACAGTTAATTCAAAATTTAATCATTATATAGTATGTAACTTTATATTTAATATATAAAATTTTACAAATGTATAAGTTATTTTTATAATATAATATAAATATTTTATATTGTTGTAACGTGTCGAGTGCTAAACCTAAGGTGCAGAACTAGGAAGGGTAAATTCTTTTCAATTTTCATGTTAGGGATCAGGTTGTCAGAGTGAACCGCATACTCAGTTTAACCCCACATGGCCATTATGAAATGACCATTTGACTTGAAATCACCTCCAATCTATTTTGGCTAGGTGAGATTGGTAACTTAAGGAAGTTCATCTTTTAAGGGTTATGAAACCATTGAAAAGAAACCTTGAGTTCTACGTATAATCGAAGATCACATGGAAAAGGTTTGAGAGGTGGTTACATGTAGAGTGAGATGTATCACCTCTGTGATGCCAGTAAATTGGTATCTATTAATTACATGTAAACCTAAATCTCGATTTTTATTAGATTTTAATTATCGGTATTTAATCATAATTCTCATATTTTAGCAAATTTTATTATTCTATTTATGAGTAAATAAGGTTTTTAGCACTTTGAAAATAAAAATGTCTTTCATATCCCAATAGAGAAACTGAAGGAATATAAAAGTTTTTAATTTGTGAAATTTGAAATTTAATTATTTTGACGAGGGTATTCCTTTGTTTAAAATAATTAATAAGATGACTTTCATATGCTAAAAGCAAATCTATAGAATACTTTAACTCCGGGATATTGCTTTGATTTTTTGAAAACATGAATTTTATTTAATTAATTTAAAATACATGAATTGATCTAGGGCGTAATCTCAATTGAAAGTTCGAAACTAATTGTAATGACTCATTTTTGATGAAAGGTACGAAACTTAAACGAACTAGGCTAGATCTCAATAGAAGGTACAGACTTAAACCGAAAGGACTCGATTTTTGCAAAAAGGTGGAAACCTAAACTAAAATAAGGCTTGGTGTCGATAGACGGTATGAACCTAAACACAAAAAGCTTAATTTCTATGAAAAGTATGAAACCTAAATTGAACTAAGGCCTGATCTCAAGGGAAGGTATAGACCCAAGCCTATTGACTTGATTTTAGTAGAAATGACATAATTACCCTAGATGGTAACTATAAGCTCAAAAATAGCCTAAATAATGGAAATTACTAATAGTTCCCTAAATTTTTAAAATTTGCAAATTGGGCCTATATGATTTAAAAATGCATGAAATGTCCCTAAACATGTTAGCATATTATAGGAAACATTGTTGAATGACCTTTGATGATTTGGCCAAGCATGAAATAGCATTAAATGCATGAAATAAAATTTTGCTAAAATTGCAAATTAATCCTTAAGGTTCAATCATATTGAAAAAAAGGTCCAAAATGCATGAAACAAATTTTAGAAAATTACAAATACATAATTTGATATTTGGCCAATAATGAAATGGCCCTAAAAAAATGCAAAAATCTCTTTTTTTTTAGTGAAGGAAGGAGAATAAAATAAGATGTAGTAAAAAATGGAAAAAATTTCTCAAAAAATAGACCTCAATGAAACATTAAAATCTCTTTTTTTCTCCTTAAAAATTTTCAATATAGTTAGAAGCTATAAAAAAGATCTTGAAAATCAATGAAATCAAAGTGAACATAAAATGAAAGAAGGAAAATCAAAATTAAACTAGATAGAAAACTACATTGGAAAAGAATTTTGAAAGTTTTCTTCTCTCTTTTTTTTTTTCCTCTTTTTCCTTTATTTTCTCTCAATTTTAAAGCTCACATGGGAGAAAGATAATAGCTACGGGGAACAAAATATGAAACAAAAATCCCCCTTAAATGCCTAAAATGGATGTCATTTTTCCTTGGCCAAAATAATGGCCATTCCTTCATCTTTTCTCACCAACTTTTGCTTATTGAATTGGTTAATGTCCCATCCCTCTGCTAGGTTACTTGTGAGAAACCACTAGCTTTTTACAATGCCATGCTTTAGGAACCATAATGCTATTAAGCTATGTCTTCATACACCCATAATCATTATGTTAGGACAAGTTCAAATCCAACTTCATTAGTTAAAAAGAAATCCAATTTCAACCAAATAATCCCTACATGCTTGGAAAATTCCATACCAATTGAATTATGGATAAAAGTCTAATGGAAAATAGGAAAGCGAAAATTTTGAGTTTAAGTTAAAAAATCTAGTTGGAATTACATGTGATAAAACTAGCAAATAAAAATGAATTATGCATAAAATATTTTAATTATAAACTTACATGTATTGTAAACTTAATTAAAAATCCTTAGAAGTTAGAAATATAATAAAAATTTACATGCAAAAATCCAAACTAAAGTATACATGAATTTTAATGAGAAAGGAGTCATGTGGATATTAAATTAAGAGAAATAAATAAAATTTAATGAAAATATAAAATGATAATAATTAGGATAAAAAAGTATTTTTAAGCATTAAATTACGAAATTCTATAGGTTTTAAAGCCTTTAAATTACAAAATTCCATGGGTTTTAAAGCCCAACACCATAATTTGCATTGTACTTGGCTCATTAAAATGAGTATAACTAAAATTCCTACTTGGCCGATTAAAATTAAAAATAATGAGAAAATAAGTAAAGAAGAATTGGTATGTGAAAATTAAAATAAAAGTTTTTTGTGAAAAAATTCCAAGTGAAAGAATTTAATTAAAAAGAATTAATGCACTAAAATTTGGAGAAAGATGCCTAAAATTCAAAAATCCTAAAGTATGTGGGACCAAATTGAATAATATATTTTAAGGGAAAGTTCTATGTCATGGAAATAAATAATAGAAATGGGAAAATTTTATAAGAATAAAAAAGAATTCATTGTTTGAAAAGCTTTAGTGGATACGTTAATGGAAAAAAAAAGAAATTCCATGTTAGGAAAAATTACATAATTGAAAATATTTAATGAAAATTTTTTATATATGGGAGAAGCGAAAATTAAAAGTCCCAAACTTAGAAAAAGTTTATGGAAAAATCTTACAGAAAAATTCAAGATTCCAATTAAAAATAAAAAATTATCCCTTAATTTTATATAAACGCTAATACAGTCTTTTCCTTACTTAAAAAAAGGTGTAGACACCTTATTTTGTCTGGACTATTTTTTTTGCAACCAGGGTAATTTTCAACAGTCCGGGCATTTTTGACTCATCCACCATTGATCAAAAACTCGATTTTAACTCGTTTCTTTGCATAAAAAAAGATCAAAACCCATATCAAATTACAAATTTGGACTTTTGAATTAATCAAAGCATTTTTTGAAGTCTAAATTAGGTCAAAAAGATCAATGTCACATGATCACCCTACTCCTCCCTAGTTTGTTGACTAAGATCACCATTAGCCACCATATTTGCTAGAAAATCATTTCAGCATTTAAACCAACCACCCTATGTCCATCACATTGGCAGCAAGTTGCTCCCTACAGCCACTCTATAGCCACCAAGCTGACATCACTTTGTCCCCCTTAAGAAATAACCAAAAACACCTCTAAATTGGCTCCAAAATTATGGTGTAAATAGACCACTTATATCTCATCTAGGAAAGGTTAGATTCCAGCTTATTTTTAGCTTCCAAAACACATTCCTAAACCAAGAAAACTATAATCCCATAGCTTTTCACTCACCACCCAAAAATAGCCCTAAAACACTCATTCCCAACTATTATACATTTTAAAAATCACCGTCATCCATCCTAGAACCAAAACCTCATTGTTTTTCTCTTTTTCTTGCTTATTAACAACAAGGAAAATAGGGAAATTCAAGCCATCTCTGCTGCTCTAACTATTTGGCCAAAATTGAAGTTTTGTTGGTATAACTTCCTGCTTTATCACTTTCATTTTCTGTTTTCTAGCATCTTCATCATTTTAGTGAGCTCTCTATGTTTCCATCACCCTCTTAGGATTCTTATGCATTATTGTGGCCTTTGGTTGTGGTAGTTTAGGATTTGGATGCCTTAATGTCCCTTTGATATGTAAAATGCGTCATTCCATCCTTAATATTTTGATAGCTCTTGCTCATACATTTTATGCCATATCCATGCATCTTGTTATGATTAATCCATGTATGAATCATTAGCCTAACATATTTCAAGCATATTTATACATTAGCTTGCATCTTGTCATGAATCATTGTCATTTTTAGCTTCCATAACATTTTCTTGTCAAAGTGCATAACACTTTGATTGTCTAGGCCATTGGTAAAGTTAGCATCCCCATTCATGTTTTGTGCCATCCCCTTATATGTTCATAATGTTCCCCTTATCTAAATGCATGTTTGATGGCTATCAAAAATTGATTTTCAAAACCTCCCTAAGCCAAGCATGTTAACCTCAACCAATGAGGATCAGCATGAACTTAATATTTTCCTTAAAGTTAGCAAAATATCTTGGGGAAAATTAAGTTTTCCAGATCTGGAATCCTGGTTAAACAAGCTCAAATCTTCTGATTTTGCAATGAAAATGGCCTTACACTTGTTCTTGAAATGTTCGTGCCTTGTTTTTGAGTCGAAACCTTGAGTGGTATGATTAACAAGCTGTTTCTTCATCCCAAAATACTTTGGGGCTATGCAAATGAGTTCATGATGCTTATGCCACTCTTTCCCTTCAGTCATGGATGTTCGAATGTTGATGACTCGAGTTTGGACCCATAAACATAAAGAAAATAAAAAATATCCTCTGCTTTACTTTATCCCCTGCTGGCAGTAACACTATTACAAATTGAAAAATCAGTTTAAAATCCCAAATGATTTTTCATGAATTTTATAATATTTTTCTTTGAAAATGTGTCAAAATACTTTTAAAACGAGGTCTTGCTCATCCCCGGATCAGTCCAGATGAAAGCGTTATGATTTTTCAAATCTAGACTATCCAGA
>JBBYHM010362862.1:2389-20090 GCA_038381775.1 Adansonia rubrostipa | reverse complement strand
ATGATCAATGGATCAAGCATTTTAAATATATAATCAAAAAAATTAAAAATAATTAATAAAATAAAATTTTATCAAGAGGGTTGAATACAAATATCAAATTTGATACATAAGTTTCCTTGTAAATTAACGCCTTTAAAATATATAACATCGGATTTTTTTTATATATGTAGTATAGATATCAGTTCTAAATTGAGACATGATACAAAAAATAATATAAATACAACATGAATATATGAACATGTCAAATATACATAAACGACTAATGTGAAAATTTTATATATAAATTTATAATACTTTAAACATATAAAAAATAACATGAATACGACGTATATAAAAATAATTAAAACACAATGTCAATATATGAATGCATAAAAGTATAAATAAAATAACACGAATTATTAACATATAAAAATTTATAATATTTTAAAAATAAAAAATAATATGAATACGAACATAAATTCTTTTAAAAGAAACAAATAGTAAACCAAAATAAATAAAAATAATAGTAAAAAAGTAATTATAGTTTTTTTTAAATTTTAATAATTATGATTCTCTTTTTAAAATTATTTTCTTTAATTTTATTTTTTTTAATAATTATCAATTTATTTTTATTTTTTTTAATTCTTCCTTCATCGCTGGACTAAAATAAATCTTATAATCTTAAAAATATACCCTTTGAATCCCAAAAGCTAAAAAATCATAAATACTAGATTTTCCTAGCTAAAATCAATGCCCAAAGCATTTTCAATGGTCTTAAAAGTAGTCGAGGGCCCTAAAGGAAGCCCAAGCCCAAGGATGCACAGGTTTATAGACTCAGGCCGCGCCTAGTTTATTAAACCCAAAAACTAAAAATGGCGGTTGCGACTAACGTGGCAGAGATATTTGAATTCTACCTTATTGAAAGCTGCTCCTTCGAAGAGTCCTTTAAGCTTTGATCGTCTCTTTTATCTCCTGTTTGTTTTTATTTTTCTTTTCTGGTAGTTCAACTATTTGATGAATTTCATTTTCTTCGTTAATTTTCCTTCTGGAAGAAAACAATTGATCTTCAACAGGTTCAAGGATTCATGTCATCGGATATAAGCTACCTTTCTGCAAAATTTTTTTGCCGCTATCTGTAGTTTTTCACTTTCTCTTCAACGACTGGATTTTTTAAAAATTTTTTATAGCCAAAATGAAATAGCTAAATCCAGAAACTTTAACGGAGTTTATTGCGACGAAAGCTTCATAATTTGATGTCGCGAGTCTGTCTCTGATCTTATAATATTCATCTTCGACAAAAACTTTTAAAAGATCGTTTCTTTTTCTGTTTTTCTTTTTCTTGGGGGGACAGGGAATGGGAAAGGATAGTTTGTTATTGGCAACGGTGGGACGGCCGATTAAACCGCGTGCGTGGTTGGTGAGAAAAACAGGCTGGACGAGTCTCTTACAGAGGAAGCTAGGGGCTTGATTGCAAACAAAGAAGCACTGAGGTGCGACGGGTTGATTTTGATTGAAAATTCTGTTGGGCGGATTAGGGACTTTTTGAGCAAAATAAAATAGTTGGTTTCATTTTTTGAGGAGAGATAGAGATGGGTAGCAGTACAACTAGCAGTGGGTTGCACCAGATACTAAGAAGTCTCTGTCTCAATATTGAGTGGAAGTATGCCATTTTTTTAAAGGTTAAGTATCGAGCTCGAATGTCAGTAAACTTCCTCTTTCTAACTTTTTCTTTTAAAAGTTGATCATCATATTTGTTTAACTGATTAATTTGTAGTATGCTTGTCTTGAGCGTAGATTACAAAAAAAGCTTATGAACATATTGTCACGTGCATTGAGGTCAGCTAATTCGTATTCTGTGTGCATCATCATCTAATTATTCGGAGTTTATATCTATGATGAACTTAACGTTTTGAATAATTTTTGAATTCGCAGTGTAATTAGTCTGTTCTTAAGTTAGGTAGAATGGCTTTGGCCCCCGGAGTTGGCATACTATATAAAATTCACACCTATTTTTTTCTTCCTAAAATTAACACAGTAGCTTTTTAGTGTTCTTTTAATTCCTCCTTTTTTTAATAAGTGAAAAAGACAACAAATGGGCCAATACAAGTTTATTAGTTCCGGGATTATTTTTTTCTATGGTGTTAGCTTGTGGAATATACTGCTCAGATTATCAGAAGAGAGTAAATTATTAGTCGCTTACCCTTAATTGTGTGGGAGAGTATGTTGGCATTTGGTGAAAATACGTTCATGTTTGCTTGAGTGCCATTCTAAATATTAAACTGATTGCAGGGTGCTGACTTGGGAGGTTGCGTGCTACGACAATCACGATCAAAATGGTCCTTCGGAGAATAAGTGTTTCCATGATCCATTAGAAAACTTGCACAGTGGATATTATTCACATGACCCCCTTGGTTTAGCTGTGGCAAAGATGTCTTATCAAGTATATTCTCAAGGGGAAGGGTACGGTTCAATCCACTGATAAACATGTTATTCAGTGTTTGGTGTGTTTTTGGCATTTTTAATGCGACAGTTAAAAAAAAAAAAATACAATACCAGGAAGCAATGGGTCGAAGATAGGCCTTGTCACACCTTCAATCCTCTTGCACCTTTTCTTTTTTTTTTTTTTTTCCCTTCTTTTTTCCTGAAGTATGTTTTAATTTTAATTATGATTATGATAGAATCAAATTTCTGAATTGGAAAAGTAGAGGGTAATTACGTAGTACATGTGGTTTATGCAACAGCTCCAATTACTTTTTGATAGCTTGTTTTATAGGATCGTTGGACAAGTGGTGGTTTCTCGAAAGCATAAGTGGATATATGCAGATTAGCATTTTAACAGCTCCTGTTCATTGTTTGAGGTGAGCAACTTTACCAAGCAATGAGAGCAAACATACTGGTCATTACCTTCACACTCTTTTTTCTGCCTTAATGGGTTTGAAGTTCAGTTGTGTGATGGTTGGCAAAGTCAGTTTGCGGCACGGATCAGGGTATGCTTGCATTTTCTCCTCTCTGAAGAATATTTCGAGTGCAATGTATTTTAGTGGTGATGATTACCATGGTTCAACACATGCAAGTCAAGAACTGATTTTGTTTCTTGGTCAAAGGTAAAAAACTTTTTGGTAGAGCTTGCATTTTGAATGAAGGCATTTTATGCCACTTCACTATTATAATTTCTTGGGCTAGTTAATTTGACCTTAGCATGAAGTGAATATAAGCTTTAACCCTCTTCATTTGTCTCTGAAGAGTTCAGAAGTAATTGCACTTCATAATATTGTCTACAACTTCTTTTGCCTAAAGTTTATTTTTCTTTCCTGCTTGGTTACTTTGTTGATAGAAGTATTTTTCATTTTGCCTTGTAGACCATTGTTGTTATTTCTGTTGCTCCACATGGAGTTTTGCAGCTTGGCTACTTAAATAGAGTAAGATGAATTCCAATTGTTTTGGTGCATTTCTACTTTATGAATGCTTGTCAAGGTATTTAATTTAAGTTAATGTATGCAACCTTTTCAATTTTGCTTGGTGCTTCTGCGATGGATATCTTTAGCCTTCTAAGATTTTCATTTTGTACGAATTTATCTTGCTTGCTTGAAAGATGGTATCTGCTTTTGAATTACTGTCAATAAACTAGTAGGCTTCTGAAGAATGTAATATTTTTGTGCGGCTTTGTTTTGTGATTTTGATACATTTTCCGCTGCATTTCTGGTGCCGGTTGAAATCGTTTGCTTCTCAGAATTCTCAATTGTATACTTTATGTTTATTTTGGACGCAGTGCACGGAAAATTGTGGGTAAGAAACACTCGTGCCTTTCTTTGTTAAAGGCGTTTTTAACTTGATAAAGAGTTATTAAAGTATGTCTTAATATAGCCAAGTCTTAGCAATCTTTGCTTTAGGTATTTAGTTAGGTTCTGGTAGATTTTCCGCTTGATTATATGTAAGAGCCCCAATTATGAAGCCTTGTCTAGATTTGGCATTTAATATCAGTGGTAACGGTCTGTTGTATTTTGCTCAAGTTTTTCAAGCTCAGGGTCTAGACTTCATTTTGATCTAAGTTTTATTTATTTGATTGGAGCAGGTATTAGAGGATGTAGTGAGTCATATCAGATATGTTATTTTTTTTTGCTCTTCAAGATTCTTCTTTAGGACATATTGCCACTCCAATAGAGGGTAGCATGAGGAGTTCATTTTTTCAGGTATAATTCTCTCTCTCTCTGCGTGACAGCATGTGTATATGCATCCGACTTTGCACAAAATTACATCTGCATGTGTTCATCACAATAATATTTTTTATCTTCATTTTGCCGTCAGATTTAGCTACGAAACTATTAGATTCAGAATTTATTCCTTCAGATAAAGCTGTAGAGAAAGGAGGGCCTGATGTTTTATTGCCTGAGGTTTTACCTCACCGAAAGTGCAGTGATTGTTTGTTTGTTCTTCCATTGTCCAATAACCATTGCAAAGGGGCAGTTGAAGTGAAAATAAGCATGAAGGGCTTCGGCGATCCACAGCAGGGAATAATGAGACTGCTAAATTATTGAAACCAAGATCATATGTTTAGGAGAAGAATTTGATAAACAATGGAGTAGGCAAAGGGGCGACTAGTGAGTGGAAAAATCCAAGTTAGGGACCAGAAAATGTCTATGCGAGCAATCCTGTTGTCGGTAGTAGAAGTTTATCTAAAGTTGCACTTCAAGCTGAGCAGTACGGAGTTGATCATGCGTACCCAGGCTTCCTTCACTCTGCACTTTGTGGTATGGTTTAGTGCTGTCAAAATTAATCATGCAAGTTCACGTATCACAATAAGTAATATAATGATAAAGTAGAATATCGTTCTTACGAAAAATTGATATTAAATTTATTAAGTACTAAAATTAAAATAACTAAATCTTTTTCAAACAAACGATTAAAAATTATAAATTAATAATAATAATAATAAAGCGAATAATAAATAATAAAAACTTAGGATTACAATTTTCTTAAGCACTTTATTTTAATAAAACCTTACCCTCTTAACTTGGCTAATGATAATAAGTTATTAACCTAGAGTTTTAATTTATTTATAAGTATCTTCGGATGATTTTATAAAAAAATTTCTCTTAATCATTTTACTATATTTTTATGCAAATTGAATTAAAGGAAACTCATTAAGTTTAGACTTTAATTTGGCTACATATGGTATACTCGTATATTCTTATCTAACATGTAGTTCAATTCATCTTAATCGATGAATATGAAACATATGTCATTCAATATAGTTTAAACTCAAAATTCTCTTTTAAGTTCATTAAGGTTACTAAATTAATATAATTGGTGATCAAACAATTAGAAAAATTGAAAACAAAATTGAACAAACAATTCAAATATCATTAAATCAAGAAAATAAAATAAAATAAAATAATTCAAATTATATGTTAAATTTCATTATAAACATAGAAAAATAAATTTAGTTTATATTAAACATATAAGATATAAATCAAAGAGTTTCAATATCATAAATAATACAAGAAAGATAAAAAGGGTAAAAAGAAAGAGAAATTTAGATTGGTTAGATCTTTAATTTTCAAGTTTCTTCAAAATCTTTCTAGTTTTTGAATATTATAGCGGTTGCTCTCTTCTTTCAAAAGCTGCAAAAAATGAAGCTACAGAATATTTAGGATCTCCCCAAAGTCTAATTTTAAGAGTCATATTTATAAACAAAACTCTGAACGTAGAAATTTGATCTCTAAGTAGTTTCAACATATTATTTTTGAAAATTGCCAAACTTAATCACTTTGCTTGATTGTTGCACTTTTGAAAACTCATTTAGGTTTTGACTTACAAAAATATGAAAATTATTTAAATAACTAAACAATTAAAATATAAAGAAAGTTCATAATACTAAATTAAAAATTACTAAAAAAAAAAAATTTAAATAAAAATAATACTACTATAAATTAAATTTAAATAAAAATATCCAAAACTTAGCTAATATAATATGAATAATGAAGTTAAATAACTCTATTTTATAGAGTTATTATTCAATTAGGTGGTTTTAGTTCCTATCAAAATAAGGTGTTAGACATACTCGAATCTTCATATATAAAATTTTTAGAGGACTTCAAGAAGTTAGGGAATCAAAATGGTTTAAGTGACTTGGACTAAAAAAAGTACTTCTTTAAAAGTTTTTTGTTAGATATGAGCTTTATGAGGCACTTGGACCGGCTTTTTTGAGAAAGAATATATGTATTGATTGGTAGGTAGAGAATACTGAAGCTAGAGCTAATATTGAAATGCTAGAGGGATGAACAGCAGTCAGTTGACTTTCGAATCAGGTTCAGAGCATCCCTTGAAAGCTGTAGTGGTAAATGTTTGCCACAATGGCACTGATATCAAAAGTGAGAGATCATTTTGTGGATCAGCGCCATTATCGGTGACCTCTGGAAATACACCACAGTCTTCAAGTCAAATAAAACTTACTATTAATTCAGTAGGTTATTCAGTTAACTAATCCTCTATTGTGGAAGATAACTCACAGCAATGCCTGAATTCATCAGAGTTATGTTGTGCAATGTCTTCAAAACTATTATCTTCTACTTGCCTTAGAAATTGTAGTGAGTATTTTGAGAGGTTTTCAGAGCTAGATAAGAACAACAAAAAGAGGGCTAGACCTGGTGAAAATCCTAGGCCTAGGCTAAGAGACAAACAACTCATTCAAGATCGTATTAAGGAGCTAAGGGAGCTTGTACCTAATGAGGCAAAGGTAAGTTTCTTGCTTTTCATATGAATGCACTATACTGTTTAATGATCTTTGTGGCTTAGCAAATAAGAAACTGTGAAAATCTACATGATCTGTTTTGACTATTAGGGTATATGAATTAAATGACCTAATTTGAGTTCTAGATTTTTTTGGAGGGAGGCTTGCACCTCTTTTGCTTATAGAAATATCTACAGTTTCTTGTTGTTAATCTGAAATAATTACTAAAAAATAGCTCAAATTTGGTGTTGTCACAACTTTTCAAGCCTCTCTTACTGCAAAATTTATTTGAATTTGTTGATATAGAACAAATTAGATGTAGTGGAAACACTCACCATTGGAAAGAGCCTACCATGCTTTCTTCTATTAATTTAATCTTATTGCTAATTTTGTGGATGCATCACAAGAGGCTGACATGCTTAGGTTATTCAATTATGAGCAAAGTTCAAGCTAGGTAGTGGAAGTGAGAAGCAATTGCTCAATAATAGTGGAGAATATAAAGAAAAATGGGCAGATGCTTGTATAGGTTTGTACATAGCATGTGTAGGTTCATTGAAAATTGAGAACCGTTCCTATTGATATTGGTATAGTTATTGTTTGCTAAGTTTATGATTTCATAGGCAGATTCACTGCTTACTGTATGTTAGTTTTGGAAATTTTGTTCATTATTTCATTGTATCATAAATATGCCAAAAAACTTCAAAAAAAAAAAATAAGTGAATAACAAAGAGTGATAATATGAAAACATACATCATGGTAGCTTTCATACCGTTAAAGATGAGATTTTTTTATCTAAATTAAAAAAAAAAAAAAAGATGAGATTTTATAATTTTTCTTTTGTTTATTCTTGGTGTGAAAAGTGTTTTAGTTGATCCGTACAGATATTGTGCGAGTAATGTAGTCATTTTCTCGAGATAAGACGCTTGGGCCTGGAAATTTTAAAAGGATTACAGAAACACATGATGACAATACCTAGGTATATTTTATGGTTAGGGTACGATTTGTTCTCTAGGATGAATTATCTGGCAAATTAAGGCGCACACATCAATTTAATTGCCTGTCTGTCGAACCATTTGGTCATCTCATTTTCCACCTTTAATAGCTACAATATTTTAAGATTCGTTGTTCATTTGTAAGATTTCAGAAGTGCCATCTCTTACATGTTGGATGCTGAATATTCATGTCTAAATTGCATGTACATGGAAGCAATTTGTGTCAACAAAAAGAATTAGAAAAAAGGGGACATGTTCAATATTTGCATTAGAGTCTGTGATATGTGTGTTCCATCTGTTACATGCCTGCCCAAAATATACTCATCGGATGTCGAATTAAACCTATAAATGACTTTGTTTTGATGGTTATGAAATTTATACATTGACTCTATTATAAGCTATACCTCCTAAACTCCAAGCATTCAAAAACTGCAATTCTAAGTGACAAACAATTTAGTTTTTTAATCCTTTTTAACATTCATGAACACATTGCAGGGACAGAACAACAGAGTTATGCATAGAATAGATATCTTATGGTCACTTGTGCAAATTTTGCAATCCAGGGCTACAAGCTAAGCAGTTGCAAGGGCTTGCCATCCCTTGGAGAGGCAGTACCATTGGCTCCTATTCCCAAGTTTTGATAATATTTCAATCTGGGGTGGCCTATTTTCTAGCTATAATGGCTTTGAACTTTGGTTCTGCACTTATGAACATATAGATTTAACATTCACCGTTAAAGAAGCCATTGCAGATGAGAAAGAGAAAATTGGATATCATAGAAAATTTAATTTGTTAAAAATTAAATGATCTTTATAGTAAAGACTGTAAAGAGTAAAAAAAATAACGAAACACGTTGTTTATTGTAACTTAAAATGAAAATTACAATTTAACCAGAAAAAAAAAAAAAAAAAAACTTACAAGCATATTTAAAGCTTGAATTCTCACTGTTACTTCTTAAACCAAAACGTTTTATTTTTCTTTATTGACAGATACTACGTTATAATACAAGGTAACTTAAATTTCATCCTTAGCTCTATTAGAGTTGTTCTATAAAACAATCAAATTAATAAAAAAAGGGCTAATTTAAAATTTGAGATTGATGGCAACCTCTAATGGCATTCATAAAGATGACTATGCAGTAGAGCTGAAGGAATTCATCGACACAAAAGCTGGAGTAAAAGGGCTTGTTGATGCTGGAATTGCGAAGATTCCTAGAATCTTCATCAATCCGAAAGACGAGCAAAAAGAATCATGTTCGGGAACCACAGGTGCTGCTAATCTCCAGGTTCCCATAATCGACTTGGAGGGCTTAGAGAATGGACGGCGAACGGAGATAGTCGACAACATACGCTACGCAGCTGAAACCTGGGGTTGTTTCCTTGTGATTAACCATGGGATCCCAGTTTCGTTACAGGAAACTATGTTGGATAGCGTGCGCCAATTTCACGAGCAACCCCAAGAGGTTAAAGCGCGATGGTACTCGCTTGATGGAGAAAGAAAAGTCAGGTACTACAGCAACGGATATTTCAGTGCATCAATGGCAGCTCAATGGAGGGACGTTTTATCATTTTTTCACGTTGAAGAAATTGAGAAAGAGCAAATCCCCCAAGTTTGCAGGTAGGAACCTTGGAACTTTTGAAGATGCTGCTAAGTCTCCTCTTCTTAATTTAACTAATTAAATATACAAAATTCGTTTACGTGCAGAGAGGCCATAACTGAGTACCTGAACTATATATTGCGACTCAAAGAGACAATATCCGAATTGCTTTCAGAGGCTCTTGGTATCACCTGTGACTTCCTTGAGAGAATCGAATGCATGAAATCTGCCACACTTTCTTGCAATTATTACCCTGCATGTCCCGAGCCCGACCTGACTTATGGCGTAAGAAACCATACAGACCCGAATTTCTTGACGTTATTGCTACAAGATCAGATTGGTGGCCTCCAAGTTCTTCACCAAAACAGTTGGGTGGATATACCACCAATGCATGGAGCTGTAATTGCAAACATGGGAGATTTAATGCAGGTATTCGAGGACGACTTTCTGTTTTAATCAAGTATAAATTCATTAACTAATTAAGCCGAGCTTGGTTTTCTACTAATTAGTGGTAACTGATCAAGCACAAAGGTGTTGAATCATTAAGGATATGTTCAATGTTTTGATAATCTTTATCTTTGCATAATTGTTCATCACTGTGTTAAAACAATGTCCATTTTTTTTGACGACTACAGCTGATCACCAATGACAAATTCAAAAGTGCGGAGCATCGGGTGCTGGCAGGACGGGTCGGCCCCAGGGTGTCGGTTGCAACATTTCACTTTCCAAGTTCCGCCAATAGTTTGAAACCATATGGACCAATAAAGGAGCTTTTGTCTGAAGAAAACCCACCCTTATACAGGGAAACTACTGGTCTTGAATATATAACCTATTATCAATCCAAAGGACTTAATGGCAGGTCTGCCTTATCTCATTTCAAGCTGCCATACTAATTCAAGAGTCTTTGTTTAATTTTCTAGGAAAAAAAATATATATACATTCCTAGATTATCTTAATCTAGATATTCATAGCAATAAGATTGCCTAAGATGTAAGTTAATGATCTTTGATCAAATTCAAGCTCATAAAAGCTTGAAAATTATGTCTATTTATTCAGTAAATGATAATATAACCAAATACTGTCTGCTGTTTGTGGTAGAAGTTAGCAGACACGCATCATTAGGAATGGAAAAAAAATATTAGAAGAATTGATCAATTTCATAAAGATTTACAGTTAAAAACCATAAAAAAATAATTCATAAATTTTATTTTTTTCTTAAATAAATTTTTATATTTTTATTACACTAAAAAGAAATCTTAATTTTAAAATTTTCACTAGTCAAATTCAATCTTTAATTTAAGGTAAAATAAATAAATAAATAAATAAGTAGTCCACCAAAGGTTAAAAACTCAAACAAAAAGCAAATAAAAATAATCATGTAATCGCTATGCTTGGAGAGTATTCTTTCAGAGATCGCGCTCCCAGCTGAGCTCGCTACTAGGGCCAAAATGGCAACAGGATATTCAAAATTCCTGTCGGAATCCCTCAAGGGTTCCCACCTAACCAAAGTCTTGAAATCGGCCATTCTCTCGAGACTTCTGCTCTTAATCCTTACTATACTCTGGCGCACCCTTCTCACCCCCTATGACACCTCCGCCCCCCTCAACCCCAACTGCCTCCAACACCCCTCTCCTTCCCCTTATATTCCTCCACCTCTCCTCCACTCACTCGGTTCCGCCATCGAGAACAGCGTCGTTTGGGACAGCGTTTACTTCGTCCGGATCGCTCAGTGCGGGTATGAATACGAGCAGTCATACGCGTTTCTGCCCTTATTACCAGCGTGCATTTTTATCTTGTCACGTACAGGTTCGAATACTTAATTACCAATGTGAACAATTAGGGTTGTATCTGTCAGCCTTCTTTTTTTAAAAATAAAAAAAAATTGTCCTGTTACATTGCAGTGTTTGCGCCGTTCGTTTCGCTGATCGGTTATAGGGCGGTGTTGGCAGTGTCTGGTTACGTTGTTTGTAATGTTGCATTTATTTTCGCCGCGATTTACTTTTACAGGTGAACTTTCATTTCCAGTAGCTACTTGATACCCAAAATGTTTTTGGTATTATTTTTATTTTATAGGTTTGTTTTCTGAGGTATTTAATAGTGTTTGCTTCCAAAGTTGGTAAATCAAGGGGATAGGTGCATCTACCAGTGAGCTAAGTGCTCAGATGTGCTACTAAATATTAGATTTAATGCCGTAATAATATCATTACGATTTGCAATTTTTGATTTCGGATTTGTCCCTTTATACTGTCTCTTACAGTTTCTAATTTGATAATAAAGAATGGGTAAGCAATAATTAAGGTTTATTTCTTTGAAAGTTTTGGGTGTTTCTAAATAAACAAATTGGAGTATGCGTTTGATATGTAGGTGATAATAGAACTAAGTTTCTGGCTCTTGTGTAATAGTGAGAATTAGTGTAATGTAAATGCGGACATTGTATCGTTTTCCTTAAAGATGAATTGAAATTTGGCTCTGGAAAAGTCGGACACTTAAGACAGCAAATTATAGGAAAGCAAAAATCTGTCATAGATGATGGCCGCTGTTATAAAGTGCCAAAATTTCCTGCCATAAAACCTCTGCATTTTTCTCATTGTAGTTCTATTATTCCTCTATGAGAACTGTCCTTGACCATACCAAGCCTTAGGTTCAGCCCCTTAAATGTTTTAAAACAGTGTAGACTTGTGAGGTTTCGACTAACATATTAAGAGAAGCCATCTTGAATAGAGTTGCATTGATCAATTTGTACGTCTCTTGTTATTCATGAATTTGAGGTGGTGAAGCTGGCATTTTTCTCATTAAAACATAAAAGTTATGTAAATTTAACTTCTGCTTTCAGTTTCAGGAATTCATATATTCATGGAGGAGCTCTATATCTCTCCTTTTATTTCAAATGGAAAATTTGAAAATTTTATAATGATTGTCTGAAATTTATGTTATATACATGGAATTTCGACTTTTTCTTTTCGACTTGAGGTTTCTACATATCTGAGACAGATAAAATCAATCTTAATTGGAAATGTCTAGAGTCGTATTTTGGGACAGTCTTATTATCTTGTTAGTGGGATTGGCAAGAAACATTGGTATCTTCTGCAATTACGATTTAACTTTTGTAATGTTAAGTGTTAGCTTTTACTATTATTTGTTTTATCTTAAAGTTGGTAAATTTTACAGTTTCCATTGTCACATTAAGCCTAATGTTTTCTAACGAGATATAATTTTCAAAGTTGTTTTTACCTTTTTTTATTTGATGCTGCTGCGTTACGTTCTACATTTATAAAGAATCAAGATGCTTCAGAATAAAACTTATGATTGTTGTTCTCATGCTTCTTGCTCTAACAGGCTTTCGGTTATTATTTTGAAGGACCGCAATGCAGCATTGCGGGCTTCTGTTTTGTTTTGCTTCAATCCAGCATCTATATTCTACTCATCAATGTAATGTTCTCAGTTCCTTCTTCTTATGCCGATTTTCAAAGGGTGAGGATAATTTTGGAATTTTTTTTTTTGGTGTTTTGTTGTGATTGCAGATATTCAGAGAGCTTGTATGCCCTATTTTCAATTGGTGGATGCTACTACTTAATATCTCATGCAAATAATATTGCTGTGTTTTGGCTTGCTCTTTCTGGTTTTGCAAGATCTAATGGACTGCTCAATGCTGGTTATTTTGGTTTTCGGACAATGCATCAGGCTTATGATGCTCTGTTCCTGAAAAAACGTGCTTTTGTAAGTTTCCTGGTTTTTTAGTTTACAATGGTCCATTTGCAGGCTGTGTTTATTTCCCACAAGGCTTCTTCACTATGGCCTAGTTGAAAAAATTTAACTGCTTATTGATGGTTGTCTTCCATTGATGTTTAATGGGCTTTTGTATTACTGTTCCCACAAAGGCATTTGTAGGTACCCTCTTTGCATGTCTTACATGTTTTCTTAATTTTGTGCTTAATGGGTGTGGACCATTTTGCTTATGTCAAAGTGGCTATATTTGTTAATTTATTGATCATCCGTTAATATTGAGCAAATGTATAACATTTTAGCTTCCTATATATGGTATGTGATTTTGCATCAAATTTATAATTGATTTATGGGAAGGAAAATTATCTCATACACTGCCGTTGGAGTTTTTAGATTCCACTGACGGGAAGTTGTCACATACCCTTTTAAGGAATACTAAAAATAAAAAAAATAATATAATAAAAAAAATGCATGGCGGTTTTTTTAATTCTGATTGTATTGTTTAAAAACTTCACTAGAAGTGTATAGAAAATGAACTTTTTATGCAAATGGTTGCCATAAATAACTTTCTATTTCTGTGCTAGTTGGCATTGCGGATTCTTATAAGTGGAGCACTGCGTTGTATCTGCATTTCTGTTCCCTTTGTTACTTTTCAAGCATATGGCTACTACAATATATGTCTAGGACGTTCTCCAGATGAAATGAGGCCTTGGTGTAAAGCACGAATACCTTTGCTATACAATTACATTCAAAGTCATTATTGGTATGTTCTTTTGCAGCTGTCATTCTATACCCCTCATTTCATTTTGTTCATGAATGAGATGTCAGTAATTCTCAGTTTCTTTAGTTGTTAATTTAAATAATCCTGCTTGCAGAAAATTATTAATGCATCTTTGGATTCTACTTTTAGCTTTCAAAATTGATATGGGATTTTAATGTGATTGCTTTTTCAGATGCATGCTTTTATAGTTTACTTCTTTTTATGCTAGGAAAGTGGGATTCTTGAGATACTTTGAATTAAAACAACTGCCAAACTTTCTGCTGGCATCTCCAATACTGTCTTTGGCAGTTTGCTCAATTATCTATTATATCAACTCAAGGCCTGAAATAGTTTTGTCGTTGGGTTTTCGAGCTTCAGTTGAGGAGAAAAGTTCCGTGGCTGGAATTTTTTCTTTACAGAAATCACAGAGATCAAACAACGCCCAGTTTTCAGAGAAAGATCCTTCTAGGAGGCAAGGTATTAATTTACAAAAACAAGATGGCTGGTCAAATGTCAATGCTGCCACTTATGTCTCCGCATGGCTGTTGATTTTGCCAAGTTATGATGACTTTCACATTTATTGATCATTTTAGTACTATGTTAAGTGTCCCCTGTTTGTTTTTCATGTTTACACAACCTTTAAAATTCTTGCAAGATATTATATTCAAAATCAAAATTTGTGGGAATAGTTAGACAATCTGTTGAAGCAATTGTTATCTTTGTGACAGAAAATCATAATCTTAAATGGAGGAAGAAAATGAGCCAAGGAGGGGATCCTTCTGAGGGCAGAACAGATCATGGATCATTAGATAAGCTAGGATATACTTCCGCTTTTGTTCTCCCATTTGTCCTGCACTTGGGCTTCATGGTAGCTACAGCCTTTTTTGTTATGCACGTCCAGGTTAGTTTCATGGTTATCCCTTGATCTGTACTTGCTTGAATTTATCTAGACCACACTATGTTTTAAAAAACTTGGTAACATTTGTAAGCATTAGATCAACTATTTTTTCTCTTTTCTTTCCTTCCTCCCTTCCCATCTCTCCTTTAAATAACAAAATTATTATTTGGCCTTTAGATTTTTATAGGGACTAAGATTGTTGTTGAAACTCCCATAGTATGTTTACTAGCTTGGTGGGGCTTATGCCTGAAATTTGACGGTGAATCAATGAAACTCGGAATAAATCACTTTTTGTCTGTCATTCCCATTTATAAGCCTTTGTTTTGCTTCTTGCTTTTGGTGTGTCTTTTTTTTTGCGTCATATTTTAGCAAGTGGTATTTGGTTAAGGTATTGCACAAGTTAGCTTCAAAGTGAACGTATATTTTAAACGTTTGGTGATGATTGACACAGGTAGCAACACGATTCTTGTCAGCGAGTCCTTCTCTTTATTGGTTTGCTTCATTAATAATGAGTTCTCCCAGTGTGAGTAAGAGATGGGGATATACAATATGGGCATATTGTTTTGCCTACATCCTTCTTGGTAGCTTGCTCTTCTCAAATTTCTACCCTTTCACTTAATTATCAAAGCCAAGCCAGCCAATCCTTGTAACATAATCCGGTCAGAGAATATTTTGAAGTTCCAAACCTACTGCAATCATTTCTCCTTAGCTTGAACTTTGAAGAGACGATGATGATCAGGAATTTGGCATGGGTTGCAGCTAAAACACGTCCAACTCAGTGAACAATGAGAAAATGTGTTGGATGATTATGATAGTAGAGTTGAATACTGAGTTTGATAATAATGAATGATTGTATGAAATTCTTGTATTTCGAATTAGTCATTTTTTTCTTTTTTTCCTTTTTTTTTTCCATTTAATGCAGAGATTACTTTGGATTTTTTTTTCTTTTTTCTTTTTTCTTTTTTTAATTTGAAGTTGCAATGTTTGCTTAATTTTTTTAGGCATTTGTAGAACGCACGAATCTCTTGGCAATAGGTGTGGCTGGCTGTGTCCATGGGTCTAAGTCTAAACCCAGCTTCAGCAAAAAGCCCTGCCTTACCCTTTTCAGCTAGTTCAGAAATATACCTAATATTGTGCTTGCCTTGCGTAGCTAAAGTGAGCATTATAGTTTAGCTTAGCATGGAAATTCTTTAACGTTTATTTTTTTTTCTGTTCTTTTTAAAATGAAGTGGAAGCTATACAACATTATGACATAATTACCAGGAGAGATTTACGTACATTAGTATAAAATTTTTTAGTTTTATATTTTTTTAACCATTGATTATTTTTTATCCAACAGCTAAAAAAAATTAAAAATAAATTAATAATTAATGATGGATTAATTTTGTAATTAACTATTGGATAAATATTAATCAATGATTAAAAAAAGTGTAAAACAAAAAATTTTATGTTAATATAAGTGGATCATTCTTCTCTAATTGTATATCTTATAAATAATGATCACAAGCTCCTCACCATTTTACCTGCCTTAAAAGAAGGTATGGCTGGTCAAGAGCTGGGTTGTATTATTTGCCCCTTGGGCTAACCTTAGGGTGGTGCCTAGCATTCAAGTTAATGTAGAAAATCACGCCTCACTTGCACGTGTATAGATCTAATAATATTACATATAACATAATTATATATAAATATAATATAAAAATAACTAAAAATTGATAAAAAATAATCTGAGAATATGAATGTGTAATTTAAAAATATAGATTATTAATATATTAAAATTTATATAAATATAATATTTTAAACATAATTATGATAAAAACATATATACATACCTAAAAGCAATGCAGATATACAAATTCTTAGATCTAAAAGCATAGATATCCATACAAGGAAATCTTGGTTGCAGTAAAGAAAAAAATTGTTGCTTTAAGTACACATTTTCCTTAATATCTAACAATAATTTAGAAGAAAAATAAAGACCATCATAAAACTGATATAAGCTGAAAATTTAAATTCCTATTGACTCCACATTTGGAAGTGTTCTCTTTGTTCATATTATTGTCAGAAAAGAAAATTTCAACTCCATACTGCCTCTTCCGCGTTTGTTGTTTGTCTTCACCCTCATAGAGATGACTTTTTTTTTTTTTTCCTTACTGCAATTCTACTTGAGATCTTTGTAGTTTTTAGTTATACTATCCTATTTTTATTTTTTATTACTCTTTATGTTATTTATTTATTTTTGAAATATTCTAATTTAACACAAATACAAAAAAAATCTGATTTTTAAAAATATATAAAAAAATTTTAAAAAATTCAACAATATTGTATCATATCAGTACTTATATTTGAAATTCATTTTCAAATCCGAAATAACATGGGTATTATGATTTATGTACCTGTAAAAACAAAAGTTCAGTTTCGATATTGTTTGTATCCAGAAATAATAATAATAATAATAATAATAGTATTGCTAAGAAATGAGGTTATAAGCATTTTTCTCGAAGGCATCTTAATAAGTTGTTTGGAAGTGCTTTTCTCTCTGTTATTTATCAAAAGCCGGACAAAGAGTTACGTGGAAGAAAAGCTAAGAGAAACCAGACTTAATTAATATAATATATATGGATATATAATATCAATACTTTGATAAATCATGTTACAGTAAGCAACAGGTTTGACGAAAACTACACTTTTGGACACATTGCCAACCCATTTCATAACCATCAGGAAAGTATGCATTATCTTAAGCTGATTAATTACAATTTACAAAGCAATGGGAAAAGAGAACTGTTTTCTGGTCGGAAGAAAGTTCTATGTACTTCAAAATGTCGAAGACCCCTAGAAAAGATGCAGGTTTTTTATTTCAATATATATAATTAAAATTATTCAATTTTGATCTTTAAATTTAAGAGTTTAATATTCTATCAATAAGTCACATAATTATTTTAAAAAAAAAAGCACGGAATTTCATACAAGAAAACATGCATTTTTTTTTTCGAAGAAAACAATGAAGATAAGAGTTGTGGTG
>JBBYHM010362780.1:1702-20126 GCA_038381775.1 Adansonia rubrostipa | reverse complement strand
AAAAAAAAAAATTCAAATTCTATTAAGAAACTTGGAGAAAAAGAGAAATGGGGCGTAACCAAATTTGGCTACACGACTCGTGCCGATTACTAGCGGCAGTGCAATGCTAGCTTGGCTCTGGTTGGTGTTGTATCACAAGGATTTAAATTTCTCAATCTTTAAAAAGTGGATCGGATTAGTTAAATAAATTAATATTAAATAAGTATATTCAATATAAATTTGTATTTGATTACATAATATGAATGTGAGTTATAATTAAACAAAGCAAAAAACTTTTTAAAACTCAATTGGATTCATATTTGTATTATTTACATTTTTATAAAGATAAAACCTTTTTAGAATGATGTTCCTTTACTTTTTCTTACCATTTGATTACCTTTGTCTTTAGGATTTCAACTTGCATTTTAACGTAATACCATAGATCATAATGATGTTTTAAGTGATAATGATACAAAATTATATTAATTAAATTTTCTTTTAGAAAGTGAGTTGAAGGTTGAAAATGGATCAATGTCAATATTAAATAGAATGAAGAACAACCACTTGAATTAGGTGATATATTTGGTGTCAAGCATGCATGGAAATGTCATCTATTACACTTGATTAAATAAGGGGTGAACTCAGCATTGTCCTCGTCAAATTCGTCTTTGTCTTAACTGAAAGAAAATACCAATTGGTGAGTTCAACCTTTTCCTTTTCAAACTTTTAATTTTTGTTATTAGTTCAAAGATATATGAATATACCATTCGGATGCTCAGAAGTCCTAGCCTTGGAAACTAAGCAAGGGACAACCAAAATTAAAAAACCAGCGGAGGTTAGCTTAGTATGTTTGCACTACAGTACAATCCATAAAGGTATCTTTGGTTTTTAAAATAAATGGATTTATGCATACAATAAATCAGTGGTTTGTTTTCTATTTTCATTTAGACCTTATAATTTATATATTTATATCGTATTTGTATTATTTTATTTATTATAATTATATTTAAAATATTTTATATTCACAATAAAGATACATAAATAATTCGTGTTATATAAATTTTGGTACATTATATTATCATATTGTAGTCATATTATTTTTTTATATCGTATCATATTTTATATTTTATTTTAATTATTTTTTAGTATATTGTTCAAAATTTTTTGATCTAATTATCGGTTGCCATGGTTAAGCAGTTGATTATTATAGACCCAAAGAGACGTTAACATATTACTACTACTTATCAAAAGTCTTTTGTTCAAAAAAATTATTATTATTGTTTTATCAGTGTTGAAAAATCAAATCAAATTAATTTATCGAATTAATTGAATCAATAATTAATGACTTGTTTAATTCGAATACAGATCATAAAATCAAAGGATTCCAAACTAATGAAAAACTAATTGAATTAGTGCGAACCAATAAAAAACTAAAAAAATTAAAAAAAAATTTAAAAATAATTTTCAAAATTTTTAAAAATAATTTTATATGAATAAATTTAAACATTTAACCTCTTAAATTTACATTAAATAATTTACCATTTACTCAAATATATATTTTTAAATATTTATTAAATTTAATACTTATTTAATATTTAATTTTTTAATATTATTAATTAATTTTATTAATTTAATTTAATAAATAATCAAAGATTCCATCAATTTAACTTTTGTTCTAATTTTTAAATGTTATTTTGTGCTTCTTGTTCTAGGGATGTAGGTCCATAGAGCATGAATTCAAATGATTGTCTATATGCACCAACTAAAACCTGATTTCTGATGTATAATTACAATAAAAGCAAAATAAACTACCAAACAAAAGAGCAACTAAAAAGGTTCGGAAAAAGGGTGCAAACTTTTAATCTTAGCCGTAGAAATTCAACGATCGGCCATCATTCACAAAACGTGAAAGAAGCAAATCCGAAAACAACGTTTTTTTTGGTAGATTCTTCCAAGAGAGCGGCGGTGTATTCGGTACACAGAAAGAGAAAAAATGATTTAGAAAATCGCAGCAAAAAGGAAAGGAGTCGGTGAAAGTTTTAAAGTTTGGTGATTTGTTCAAACTTCATTGGCTGAATTTCCTATAAATACAGAAGTTTAAGAGAGGGGCCATTTTTCTTATATATAACTCGTTTAAGCTTTGCTTTCTCTATATTCAGATCTCAAAGGTTCGTTTTCTTCTTCCTTTCTTTTAAAAAAATTTTAATTTTAATCTTCATCTGGAGTTATGATTTGAATTCTAAACTATGGGTTTTGTTTGTTTGTGCGAAATATAATTTGGGTTTTGTTTATTTATCTAAAGCATGATCTGGGTTTGGTTAGTTTGCTTGTTTCTGATTGTTATTGTATTGTTTTCTCCCTTTTAAGATGTTCATTTTTTCTTTTAATCTTTTCATAGTTGGGGATTAAGATGCTATATTGATTAGATCTGATGCTTTCGGTTTCTTTATTTGATTTATTTATTTCTTTTAATCTCAGTTTGGAACTTCGGATTCTTGAATAGATTTGTACTCAAAATTCATATAGTAAAGAAGCCTGACTTGGCTTTTTGAATAGATTTGTTGTCAACTAGGTATGTTCTGCAAAAACAATGGGATCGCAGTGTTTTAATATATGGTTTCTAGGATCTAATTTTCTTAGGTGAATAAGGGATTTTGCATAGGATTAGGATGGCTCATTTTGGTATTTATACCTTCGGTTGCATGGCAGGCCTCTGCTATTGTTTTCCGCCCTTTGATTAGAGGCATAATTGCTCTGTTAGTTCCTTTTACTTTTAGTTCTTTTCAAATGCTCATTCCTGATTATTGAGATAGAATTAGATGCTTAATTCTTTGATTTTTAATATTTTAGTGTGCAAGCTTGTCTTATATTTGCATTTCATGTTTATTTCTTTGGTATCTATTTGTTTTTCTGTGACATCTGCTTCCTTTTACTTTGAAAATGAGAAGATGCATTTTGGATGTGAGTCAGCTCGCTTGTTGATTGATATTTTACTTGATATCCGGTTTTTATACCAGTAGGCTAGGCCTTGACACGCTTTTTCTGTTTTTATAGTGTGAGATGGCAACAACATCGGCAACTACCTTCTCGATTGGATCAACTGTGTCCTTTGGAGGCAGGGGGAGCCCACTTCTACAAACAAAACCTTTTGCTGTAAGTTTCAGCTCCCAAAATTCGCTTGCGAGTTTCAGTGGCCTCAAGGCAGCAACATCTGTGAACTGTGAAACCGAATCCTCTTTCGTAGGCAAGGAAAGCAGCGCAGCTCTTAGAGGCTTTTTTGCACCAAAAGCGCAGAAAGCAAACCAGAGGTCTCAGTATGGCCTACAGCCTCAGGCATCTTACAAAGTGGCAATACTTGGAGCTGCTGGAGGGATAGGTCAGCCGTTGGCACTTCTAATCAAGATGTCCCCACTAGTTTCATCCCTGAACCTCTATGATATAGCAAATGTCAAGGGAGTTGCTGCTGATCTCAGTCACTGCAATACTCCTTCTCAAGTTCTGGATTTCACTGGAGCTTCGGAATTAGGAAATTGCTTGAAAGGTGTGAATGTAGTGGTAATTCCGGCCGGAGTTCCCAGGAAGCCTGGTATGACTCGTGATGACCTCTTCAACATCAATGCCAATATTGTGAAGACCTTGGTTGAGGCTGTTGCTGATAACTGTCCAGATGCCTTCATCCATGTTATTAGCAATCCAGTTAACTCCACAGTGCCAATTGCTGCTGAAGTTCTGAAGCAGAAGGGCGTTTACGATCCAAAGAAGCTATTTGGTGTTACCACATTGGATGTTGTCAGAGCTAACACATTCGTTGCTCAGAAGAAAAACCTTAAGCTCATTGATGTGGATGTTCCAGTTGTAGGGGGACATGCTGGTATCACTATTTTACCCCTGCTTTCAAAGACGAAACCCACTGTTAGCTTTACTGATGAAGAAGTGGAGCAACTAACTGTCAGGATTCAAAATGTGGGGACAGAGGTTGTGGAGGCAAAGGCAGGTGCAGGGTCTGCCACGCTGTCCATGGCCTATGCGGCAGCAAGATTTGTCGAATCATCTCTCCGTGCTCTGGATGGAGATGGGGACGTCTATGAGTGCTCGTTTGTGCAGTCAGATCTGACTGACCTTCCATTCTTTGCATCTAGGATCAAGCTTGGAAGGAAAGGGGTCGAAGCTTTTATTCCATCTGACCTTGCTGGGTTATCCGAGTATGAAGAGAAGGCTTTGGAAGCTCTTAAGCCCGAATTGAAGGCTAGCATTGAGAAGGGAATTGCATTCGTGCAGAAGCAACCGGTTCCTGCTTAAAACCTGAGTTGTTGAGACAACCAAGTCTGGTAATTTTGTTTTGGATTTATCCCTGCATCAGTACTTTCAGTTTTGCAGAATGGTAAGCTTTTTAGTTTCTTTTTCCAATGACATCACAGAGTACCAAATTTAAAAGGCATTTTGGTGTTGTAGACGAGAAGAATGTAATCATTTCTCAATCAGAATTTGTAGTACTTTTGACATTTGTGGAATAACATGGCTGGCGCCCAACATCTATGCTTAAATTGCCCCGGCTCTTCATTTTTCTAAGAGTACTTGTGTTTAGCACCTTTAGTTGATTTATTTTTAAGCATGCTTATAGAAATATGATCCTCTAAGAATTTTTCAATTTACATAAAAACTTAAAAATAAATAAATATATCCGCATCAGATATATATATATATATATTCATATTTAACATATCCGAGTTTAGATAACATAGCATCGCATTTCTATTATTAAAGTGTCAAATGAATGCTAAATTCAACTTTCTTTTAATTTTTGGCAATATGCTAGTTCTTGTGCTCTCTCGTAAAATATGATAAGATTTTTGTTGTTAGCTGCCGAACATTGTCGGTTACCATTTCACATTATACGATGAACATAGTTGAATTGATGTTCTCTATATTACATCTTCTTTATACTCAATACCAAGTTCAACATAGACTTTGACATGGATACTAAATGTGTTGTTTTAATTATATTTAAACAAATAATATTGTGTTTATTATACTGATTTTATGTTTATTAAATACGTTGAATTCTATAGTAATATGTTCTTTAAAAAATGAGTAAAAATAAATTAAAAAATTAAAATATCTCTAATTTTATTTCAAGTAATCCCCAAATTAACATCGACACTAAATTATAACATACAATCCAAGAAGATGATTTCAACTGAAAATCTAGAACTTAATTGGGAATTAAACAACGTCCATAGGTATCCTAACGAACCTGGATGGACTTGATCCGACCCACATTTCAACAAGACTTTATCACTATTATTTATCCTTGGAATTTCTCTTAATATAATTTTGTTATTTTAGTTTCTTAAATTAATTAAGATTCTTTATTTACCCACTAATCAAATACGAAGCACATCAGAAACCTAGGCAAAACCTTGTTGATTCCATCGCCATGTACATAACATGGAAAGGTGCGATGAAAATTTATGGATGGTTCTATTCTATATCATTCGAGTTTCGCTCAAGTGTATATGAATGTCCTTAATTTTATTCAAAAAATTAAACTTTATGTTCGTATCCAAATATGTCGATTCGAATTGTTCAAGAGCAAAATTATCTATTCAAATCTAAATACCCGCCAGATACTTGAGAAAATTTGAAGAAAATATTAAATTCAAAAAAAAATTTAAGCAAAAAAATCAAACTCATTTAAAAAACAAGCTAGGTATTTGACAAAAAAATTTAAATCCAAGCCTAGCCTAACCTGGCTCAAATTATGTCTTTTATTATAATCTTTATATTTTATAATATAATTATATATTTCGTAATAATAGTTATAGTTTTATTTTATTAGTTGTTAACTTGTTTAATCTTTTTTACAATGAAACTGATACCATACATTTTAAAAAATATATATTGAATAATTTAAAAAATTAAAAAAATATATAAACCTAAACGAGCTTGAACTATCCATTTACGATTACAAATATGGATAGGTTTGAGCAAAAAAAATTTTCTCATATTTTAGACCGAACCAAGCTTAGGCAAGATTGTATGATGTTAAGAGCATACTTGGACTCGATTCTAACTCAACTAAAACCAAACCTGACCTGACCCATGAACAAATCCTATGTCGATCACAAGTGTCAAACATAGATGCTTTAGGGAGAATAAAATATCCAAGTAATGTAGGTCTTAATCACATTCCTTAAAACGAAAGACAAAATTTCGACTGAGATCAACATCCAAAATTTTGAAGACATTCAGTCGGAAATTGGAGCCAGATATAGGATAAAAAAAGTTCTGAAACCTAGAACAGATTTCAATACAAATTCAATTCCATTTCAAGTAACAACTGCCTTAGTTTCTCAACTTACCACCTCTTCCACGGCCACGTCCGCCACCTTTTCCACCACGTCCTTTCCAACCACCACCGCCTGACGCCCTGTTTGCATCAGGTTTCTTCATGGCTTCTGGCAGGGGAAGTATATGATCAACACACTTCCTAAAGCTAAAATCATCGACGGTTTCATCGTCCCGAACGACAAAGAAACATTTACTTTTCCATGTTAGATGATTTCGAATTTGGAAAGCTTTGATCCCTCCACCAATCTTTTTATCAGGCTCAGGGTGACCTTTTTTAAGCAATTCCAGCAGCACCAAGTGCTCATACTGTAATATAAAATCAACCATGAACATAATATTCAACAAAACTTTAAGTATTCCAGTGACCAAGGAACACATTTGACAATGCAAGATTGAAGAGACAAATTTTTGGTGCATTCAGGGCATTTTAATGCATTATATGATTCACTAGCTATGCTGTTACAACTCTTCATTTTTCTTAAAGTACTGATGTCCGACACATTTTGAGACATAGATATAGAGATATGACCCTCCAAAGACCTCAAAATACATGGAACAACCTAAAAAAAATTGAACATAACTGTGTCGAATACATACCGTATTTGACACTTACACCTAAGTCCAAGCAATATAATTCACTAGTGACATCACCTGGAGAGGAATCATTGTTTAATACAAATATATATATTTTTTGATTGGGAAGAGGGATTTGAACCCTGCTCTTTGAGAGAAGCCATTGTTGTTTATACTATATTATGTTCCAGAAACACCATAACTTAGTGTAAAAGAACTATGAAGTTCAAAACGTTATGCAGCTGGCAATAAGTTTGCATCATTGTCTAAAACTTGCAAGTTTAAGAGCCTGCTTGGCCCGACCTCTTTTGGGCTTAAAAGCATAAGCTGGACCAAACAGTTTTTTTGAGAAGCTCTTAAGAAAAAAGCAAACTTATTTTTAATGAACAAAATGAAGAAAAAAAGAGCCTAAAAAAAAGCTAGAAATAGGAGCTTTTTCTTTTCTACTTTCAAAAACATGCTAACTTTTTATGTAATTTTTATTTTGGTTCCAAAAATGTTCTAATTTATCAAATATAAACCCAATATCTATAAAAAAAGAGCCGATAGAAGTAAAATTACAAAACAGCTTTATCTTAATTTTTAAAGCTCTTAGTTTTCATAAGAGCATAATGGTAGCTTTTAAGCCAAAAAAAAGCCAGGCCAAACAAGCACTAAATATAGCTTTAAGCATAAACTACTAAAGCAAGCAGCATAGTAATGGAAGTAAATGCTTAAAATCTAAGATGATTTCTTGAAAGCAAGGTGGATCACAAGCCAAGAAATACAAGGTAAGATTTGCATGCATTCATGGACATATGATACAATCACCACCACAATTTCAATATGAGAGAGACTAAAAAAAAAAGACGTTGTGTTCCGATAAAACCGATGCAATAGCTATGTCAGACTCTTCATTTTCCTTAATGCACCCATAGACAAAAGTCCGAGACTCACTCGGTCATGGATACAAAAATATGATATTCCAAATATATGAAAAAAAAAAACTTAAAAAAAAAATAAGCATAACCATGCCGGATATAAACCCATATCTATCACTCCTTAGTTTGGGTGACACAGTACAATAGTTCTAAGCAATCATGGGACACAAACTCCTCCATTAACGCTGACTACTTTTCCTCTATCTAAACAGTGCTAATAATACCATTAAGCAAGCAGTAACATATTGTACTTATCTTCTAATGAACAATAAGTTCAATTTAAGTTCTCTTCAACATCAAGCATCAAATAACTAACAAGTCTACTGCTTTAAGCCATTATTGCCTTTTTCACCATGAAAGCTATAATTGCAATACTAACAGCAAAACAAAATTTAGTACCTTATTAAGGTTGATTTGAGTAGGCCAGTAGTGAAGCAAATTGTAAAAGTAGTCAAACATCTCCACAGACGACCCGAAATCCTTCGGTCCAAGCCGGACCCGACCCGAATCGGATGACCCTGACTTCTTCCCAACGCTTTCTTCTTCAACGGACTTCTCCACCATCTGTTTCTTGAAAACTCCGTCGGTTTCTTCGCCGTCTTCTTCTCTCTCGCGCTTCGATTTCGAGTCGCCATTGTTGGCCCCCTTAGCGTTGCCTCCGTCATCAGGATTCTGGGCAAGCGAGCCAAGGGCTTCTCCGTCCATGTCTTCAGTTAGTGGGTTGGTCTCGGCAGGCTCTGCTGATGCCTCTCTCTCTGCCATGGCGGAAGCTAAAACCCTAGAGGTTTGGCGGCTGTAGATTAGTTCTCTACTTGAAGAGGGGTGTAGATTCTTTTACAAAAGAAAGATCTATCTTTGATTAAATTAGACTAAACTATTAAAAACTCCGAAATTATAACATTTTATTTAAGTAAATTTTTATATTTTTATTATATTTAAATAAAATTTATATTTTTATTTAAAAAAATTTTTATTTTAGATAAAAAATTAATCATATTAAAGATTTATTTAAGTATAAATTTAAATTTAAAAGTTTATTTAATATAAATTAAAAGTTAAAAGTTTATTTTAGTATTAATTAATTATTAAGGATTTATTTATATGCAATAACTTTTTTGCTATTTTTATTAAAAGTGTTGACGGATAGAGTTATGAAAAAAAATTAGATATTTTGTTTAGATTTATATTTTATTTAGTTAAATCAATTTTCTCGTATTATCTATTTTTATTATTTATAATTAATAAAAAATTTTAAAAAATTATTTTTATATTAATATTTATATTATATAATTAAATTTAAATAAAATATTTTTTAATTATTAAATATTAATTCGGATTGAATCAAATTCACCAAAAACTCAGTCCAAACAAACTAGACCTTTCTAGTCGGGTAAGCAAGCTGAGTCGTGGACAGAAACATTTGGAAAGGAACATAAATTCATCAAACATTGAAACCAACATTTTAATGTATTCGTCACCAGCCAAGACGAAGATGACTCACATTTGTCCACCCACGAATAGCTTTTGTCTTTTCCCGCTTTAAAGCTATCCATACGTATTTTAGTGCCGAGATCTGAAAATGTCGAGCGTCCTATTAACAAAACAATTTCTCGATGATCCTTCTATTAGGTGAGGTAGATTTTGATGGTAATAAGAATATCAGTTTCATACCGATACTGATTATATTAGTCTCAAAGCATTAGTATCGATAATAATTAATTTTATTTCAGATTTAGTTTTAGTTTGCACTAGTCGTATCGGTAAGTATTGATCTGTTTCGGTTGTATTAGCCGAAAGTAGTTATGTCGCTCGATTCATAACATAAATTTATAAAAAAATTAGATTGATATTGATCTTATATTTGATGAATATTAAATATAATTATTATTAAATATAATGATCATTAAAAAATTTCAGTTTTACTATTCAGATTAATATTAATCTTTTTATATTTGATAAAATTTTTATAAAAAATCATATATAATTGATGAATATTTGATATATAAAATTTATTTAATCTTATTTATTTTATATTTAAAAATATTTTTTATATGTATAAATTAAAAATATTTAAAATCTAATAAACTTAAAATGACACACTAAAATACATCGATACTTACAGATATGTATCAATATTAAAATAAAAATGTACGTTTATCAATCCGATACTGATTACCTTAAATGGTAAGAAGAATCTATATGTTTTTTGACAACCGATAATCATTATTTTCCAAGTTAATAGTGTTTATTTGTTAAATGAAACTCATGAAATCTTTTTTTTTTCCCTTTTTTCAAAATCAAAGCTTTTGATCTGTAAAAAGCATAAAGCATAAAGCAAAAGCACGTCAAAAAGGGATTAGAATTATGCTGAGCAAAACAAAAAAGATATTGTAACAAGTAACAACTAACAATAGCTAGAAGCCAAATATAAATAATTATTTTTTTTCAAAATATATATTTATGGCACTATTTTTTAGTATTTTTAAATAAAGTTAGTTTGAGAGAAAAGTAAATATTTTTGGCAGTAAATTAAAATAATTTGGGCAATTTTAAAAATTAAGTATATTTTACACCCCAAGTCAATTGATTTTGGTATTTATTGAAAATTAATATTTGGGTTATATAATTCTATAAAGAAACACTTTTTTTTTCATTATATCTTACTACTTTTGAGCTTATAATTTAATAGATGAAATGAAATCTTAACTCTAAACAAAAATAAAGGAATAAGGAATAAAACAATTATAACCTCATGATTTTTATTTATTTAAAAAAAACAATTGACCAAGCTTATATTGCACCATGCTAATCAAAGTAGACCAAATAATATAATCCTTTCTAAGAACTACCTTCAAAATAAATAAACTCAATAGCCTCGTTAAAATTCAACGTAGATAGCTAAAAAGCTAAGTCATTTAACTTTTGAAAAAAAATAAAATACAACTTTGACTTAGAAACTAAACTACGAAAGTCATACTTTTGTAGTTCAAAAGCAATGGGCTTCCTGTCTTTTAAGTTCTACAATCGCTTGCAAAGAAGCATTGTAACTCAAATCCATTAGACGTGAAAGTCCAGATAATTATTTTTTATTTAAAAAAATTTTTTAAAAAATAAAAGCAAGTAACATGGGTGTAATCTAGACCTATCTATGGGTCAGGCTACTAGTTCGATAAGCTCATGAACATTACTAGTGTAGTCTTCACTCATGAACATTATTAAAATTAATGATAGAAGCACAATCTATAACCTATCTAAGAATCCATTTTTCTTAAAGAATATTCATAAAAAACTAATGCACATCGGTGGTTTCATAGTTGAATTTTACATTCATGTAATGATATGAACTTACCCATTAGACACCAAAACAACAGTTGATACCAAAGCTTTCATCATAAATGGTTTCTTAACCAAAAAACAATTCCAAAATAATGACACCAAAGCTAAAGATATAACTTTCATCTTTTAATTTTTGGGAGATATAGCAATTGTGCACCAAAAGAAGGAAAAATTATTTTTTCCCCTCTCCCTCTCTCTCGAAATGAATGTTTCTTTCTCTTTGTGAGAATTTTTCCTCTCTCTTTTTTTTAAAGTTAGTTACTAACCGATTACTTTGATCGAGTCTTCTTGAGTTTTTTTTCTTGATTTTCTAGCAAAATTAGGGTTTTAAAAGTCTAGAAAGTGTGTTCTTCGACAATCTTTTAAGATATGGAAATAGAAATTGTATTACATCAATTTCCTAGGTTCTATTGAGTGTAGGTTTCGTTCATATTTTTGTTTTCTAGGTTTCGCTTGGATCATTTTGCTTATGAATTTTTTGTTATAAATTTTTATAGTTGGTAAGAAGATAAAATGGGAACACTACAAAATCCCCTATTCATCTTGAAATTGAAAATCGTAAGGAGGAAAGGTAGGAATTGGTTTGGAGAGTCTTGGGAAGGTAGAGGAAATGGAGATGGAAATAAAGCTAAGAAGAAAATCCATAATCGATAAAGAGTCAAAGGTGTTTTGCAAAGCACATGACCAACAAAGAATTTGAAGGCAATTAGGGAAATAGGGAATAACAAGTAAGCTTTTTCTTTACAAATCAAATTGTGATGGAAAGGGCCTTAGAAAAACGAGCCATGGTTGGTGATGGGGTATTGTCTAAATCAGAAAAAATGGAAGTGGATAAAGTTATACAAGAACTTGATTTCTCGAAGGTAGTTATTTGAGTTTAGATCCATAAATTTCCATTAGAGATGTTAACAATTTTGAATGTAGAAAATATAAGAAATCATATTAGGAATTTAGTTGGAATAAAAGAAAGATGGGAAAGAGGAATAGGAAAAGTTTTCTGAGAATTAGAGTAGCAATTAACATTAATAAATCTTTATTACCTTGTTTTTGGGTACCTCAAGAAGGAAGGGAGAGAATATGGGCTGAAGGGATATTTAAGAAAATTGCAAACTTTTATTTTTAATGTGACAAGTTAGGGCATTTACTGAAGTAATGCAAAAATAAAAGAGATGATGAATCCAGAGTAAAGATCAAGAGGTGTTGTAGGCAATGGATAAAGCCTACATTATTGAAGGAAAAAAAGAAATTTGTAAAAAATGAAGGAGTAAAGAAGAATGAAAAAAAAAAAAAAGTAGAGAAGGAAGAAAAAAGTATGCAATTAAAGATATTGATCGAGGGAATGGAGGAAGTAAGAAAAAGGTATTGAAATCATATAAGAAAAAAAAAAGGGAGTTATGAAATAATGATAAAAGAAATGTAGAGAAAATGCGAAGAAGGTGTTGGATACCAATAACATTTTAATAGTGTAAAAATACAAAATACGTATATCTATATGAAGTTTTTTATGTGATATATGTATCGAGATTCATGGTGTAAGTTTAATTTACATGATTGATATCTGAGATGAATAAGAAATTATTCTTAAATTGCCCACTTAAAGAGGAAGAAAATGTTAAATCGTCATCTGATAAAATAATTCCATAACAGTTTCAAGCATTAATTTTTTCTAACAGATTTTAGTATTGACACGTAGCTTGGTTTGAAATTTTTTCAATTTTAAAATAATTTAATGATATAAACATAGCTTTTATGGCTTTAATCACATGGTCTTGAAATTGTTTTAATTTTAAAACAATTTATTTTTAATTTTAAAACAATTTATTTCTTTTAATGATAAAGTATTTGGTTAGAAAGATAGGAAAAATTTCAAGAAAAGGACAAGGTACAAAAAGAAAAAAGGAAGGCTTTATTTGTAATTTGTAACATTGTGTGCTGTGTTATTTTCGAGAGAAAAAATTATATCATTCTTTTGGTTCGTCGTGTTACCGTTTGAAAATACTATTGACCGGTAACGAGATCGAAGTGGCCTGGAATACGTATTACAAAATCTATCAAGCACGTTTGGACAAGCAATAAACTCTTAAGTGTCTTTAATTTTCTTTTAGACATGAAATTTTTCCAATTACAGGGCATAGAAAAAAATTGAAGATGAGTTAGAATTCAATAGAAACATGGGGCAAACCTAGGTATGGTTTCTAATCCTTATATATGAGCATACATTAAAATAGTTATCGGCAAGGAAAGGGGAAAAATGATGATGACTTAAGAGAATATATTAATCCCTGTACTAATGAGATAGGTCCAAATAAGATTTGTGAAATGATAAATGATACTGAAAAGATAGAGATTTTTACTCAACCCATTAATAAGGAAATCACCTTGTGTATTAGGGGAGAAGTTGGTTGCTAGCTTAGAGGACATATAAAACAAGGTAGAGTTGCCTCTAGAAGATATGGTAGGGGAAGATAATGTTGATTTGGAGCCAACAAGAAATGTTGTTAAAGGAATAGTAACAAAAAAAATTCTTATTAGTGGGATATAACGAATCAATTTGAAGATAAAGTTACATTGATTTGAAGACAGGGGAAGAAATATTAAGAAAGAAGGAAGAACAATATACAAAATGATGAAAAATTGCAAGAAAGTGAGGAACAAAGGAGGAAGAGAGATGAAAAAGAAAAGAAGGGTAAATGAAAGCATATAATAAAGCTAAAGGGCAGAAAAGTAAAATAAACAAAAGAAGGAGATGCATGAATATTGATGGGGAAAAGGGAAAAACAGGAATGGATGAGAGATAATGGGAAACGCCCATTCAATGTTTTGAATATGTGGAAGCTGAAGGTTGTGGTGGTTGTCCTACAATAGCCACCCAAAGGCCATAGGGTTATTATCATAGAACGATCAAGGGATTAGGTTTCCTTTGATAGTTAACACCCTAAGAGAGTTAAGGAAAAAATATGACCCTCAGTTTCTTTTCCTTATAGAAAAAATATATAAAAGAGAAACTTGAAAAAGTAAGGAGAAAGTGTAGGATGAACATGGCAGTATATAATGATCCAAAATAGTTAAGTGGTGGGCTAGCTTAGTGGTAGGATCAAATAGAGGTGAATGTGATAGAGAATTATAAAAATATCATTGACATGGAGGTAAAGGAAAACATTATGGAGCATAGATGTTAATTTTTTTGGATCTATGGATGCTCTAAATTTGAGGAAAAGCAGCAAGTATGTAAATTTTTATAAAAGAGAAGCTAAGGTACATTAATAGTCCTTTTATATGTGTGGGGAATTTTAATGATGTTCTACATCACTATGAAAATAAGCGATGTAGAATAAGAGCTGAAAAAGAGATTAGAGGGTTTAGGGAAATGATAGATGAGTCAAATTTAACTGATGCGCATTATCAAGGATTAAAGTTTACATGGATAAATAGAAGAGATAACAGTGCTATTAAAGAAAGAATTGATTGAGCTCTTGTAAATTTGGAGTGGATTGAGAATTTTCCAAAAACATAGATGATTAATCTCCCTATAATAGGATCAGATCATGCATCAATCCTAGCTAATACAGAAGTAAAATAATAATAGGGCCAAAATAGTTTTAATTTTTTATTAATATTAAAATGTAAATAAATTTCTTGGATAAAAATAAAAACTTAAAAATTTATATTGACATATTTATTTTCATAAATTTTAATTTTATATTAAGATTAAAAACAATAAATTATAAATTTTAACATTGAACAAAATTTAGATTTTAATACATGTATTAGTTTTAATTATTTGTAAAATATACAACCATATATTTTAAATAAATAAAACCAATAAATATCACATATGACATACATAACAACAAATACTAATACATTAAAAATATGTAACATTTTTTTTATTCTTGCTAAAAAAATATTAAAATATCATTGCCAATATATTTAAAATAATTTTCGGATTCCTTATAATAAAAATGCAGCCTACAATTTAGCCAACCACTCAATTCCCCATGATTATAAACTAAACTCCAAACCTTCTCTTGATCACCTTTTTTTTATTTAATTAAAAAAGTAAAATTTTATTTATTTTTAATTTTTTAATTAATTCCAATTCTTTTCTAGATGAAAGTTTCTTAGATGGATCATTGAATTTAATATTGCTGTGAAGGATTTGTCAGCTTATTTCTTCAGGACAACATGGTCTTTGATTGATAATAATATGATTAATGCTATTATTTACTTCTTGCAAACAAGTAACACACTTCCATCTTTCAATTCAACTATTCAAATGTTAGAATCCCGGATACATTAAGGATTACAGGCCAATCTCGTCTTGTTCTATAATCTATAAATGTATCACTACTCTTCCAGCTAGTAGGCTTAAAGCATGTTTATCTTCTTTCATTGATTAGAGTCAAAGTGCCTTTCTTGTCAGTAGAAGTACCTTTGACAACATTTCAGTTGCATTAAAGTTAGGTAAAGGATATAAAGGGCTACTCTTTTTCCTTGACGTTCTCCAAAAATAGATCTACAAAGGGCTTTTGATTCATTGGATTCGGATTTCATATTTACTGTAGTGGATGCTTTGAGATTCCCTAGTAACTTCATTGGTTATGTTTTCAAATTTCCTTGAATGGTGGTTTGGTAGGACATTTTTAGGGTATAAGAGGGGTGAAGGAAGGAGATTGTATTTTCCTTACCTCTATGTTCTTACAATAAATGTTCTATCTCGACTGTTAGACACTACAGTAAAGTTTGAAATTTTTATTACTATTGCAGAAGGGTCACCTAACTCCTATTGTCTTTACAGATGATTTTCTAATTTCTGCTAAAGGCAATTAGGATTTAGTTAAGGGTGGACAAATATTTTAGATATTTTTTATATTTTTTTGGACTATGGTTAAACTATGCTAAGAGTAAGCTATTTTTATTGGTGTTATTAGGGAAAACCTACAAGAAATACATGCCATTGGATTTAAACATGGTACCTTGCTAGTTAGGTATTTGGGAGTCCTTATCATAGGGAAGCTTATTGGCAGTCTATGCTTCATTAGTAGGAAAGATTATTGCAAGGATCAATAACTAGATTGCAAAGTTCTTATCTTATATATAGTGGTCTTAGCTTATTTAGTTAGTCATGTTTAATCTTTAAAACTTTTGGTGAAGGCACTTATTTCTTCGAAAAAATGTTTTGACTAAAGTTAATCAGCTATGCTCTAGATTTCTTAGTTTAGGCAGTTATAAACACCTTGTTTCCTTTGAGCCCTCTCTTCGACATTCCAAAGTGCCCTGTTGGGTTTGCATTTGGCACGTTGCGATAACAATTTGCTAGAGGAGCAAGATTTAAGGGTGGCCTTGGATTGAAGGATCTCTATTATTGGAATAAAGCTTGTATCATTCAGCACATCTAGTTTATACTATCCAAAGTTGGTTTCTTTTGGGTTACCCATATAGAAGCATAAGTCCCCAAAGGAAAAGAGTTTATAGTAAGCCAAAGCAATAGTTAGAGTCAAACAAAAATAGATGTAGTTGAGGCAAATTGCACTTTAGTTTACAAGGCAACATGGAGATCATTTAGTTTGGAAGATCCACGGAGTACTCTATGGCCAAGGTTTGGAAACAGATCAAACTTATGCATTCTAAGTTGATAGATAAACTTCGTGATTTCCTTTTCACTTCTTTAAGCATGCAATAATTTCTTGGATGGTTATCCTTAACAAGTTACCAACCAGGGATCGGGTATAAGCTTAAGGAAATTAAAACTAATAATGAATGTATGCTTTGTCACTTAGTGTAGGAATTAAGAAACCATTTGTTTTTTGAGTGTGTTTTCTTAAAAGGCATATGAAAAGAAATATTGAAACTATGTTAGCTTAACAGGGACATAGTCAATTAGGAGATGGAACAAATTGAAGAGAAAATCTTTGAGCTCTTAAGGATTGCTTGGATTGCGTTATTTATTAAATTTGGACAGAGAGAAATTATAGCAATTTGCAAGTCTTTGATACAAATTTTTTGTCATATTAGGGAGGTTGTTAGGCTAAAGACTAGTAGGCTTAAAGGCATATTGTAGTGGATTTTCTAAATAAAATATATTTAGGGCTTTAAGGTATACTTGGTAAAATGAAAAAAATGGAAGGATAAAAAGAGGACAATGTAAAGTGTAAAGAAATAATTTTGTGTATTTGATACGAAAAAAATAAAGAAAATAAAAATAGGAAGGATTATTATTTTTCACATTTATCAACAAAAATTAATCATTTCAAACTAAAAAAAAAAAAGATTAAAAAAAATGTGAGTTAAGTGTGTACATTTACATAGTTATCCTTAAGCTAGTAAAATTTATCTTTTTTTATTTTAACTCATAATTGGCATAATGATAAAATAATATATTTTTAATTTTCATTCTTCTCATTTTTTTATCATATCAAGTAATGAACAGAAATAAAATTATTATTTCCTTTTACTTTTCTATTTTTCTTGTCAAAAATATTAATGGAAAGAAAAATTATGTTCTTTATCTTTCCATTTTTATCTTCTTCCAATTTTTCATATTTCCACTTTTCTTTACACCCCATCAATATTCTATAATTTGACTTTTTAAAATAAGTTTATATTTTTAATGCATTAACAATATATTTAATAAAATGAATTCATCTAATTAAATTTTTTTATTTAATGAGATAATATCATGTGGTTTATTAATAATATATAAATTTATATATTATCATGATATCAAATATAAAACCTTCTATAATTGGTTGGAACAATTTGCTATAGTAAATTTAATTTTTTTTGTATAAAAAAAATCACATTTTAAAAATAAAAAAAAATTATATACGTTAAATTTCGAATTCAGTTTAAATATTACATTTAAAGATTATAGCATAAACACTCTGTTAAACACTAAAATTTTTAACAGCTTACTCTGGAAAAAGAAAAGGGACATGGTCGACGTCAAGAAAGTGGAAAATGTCTTAATCCTAATTCCCAAAAGAATCTAGTATTTGAAAAATCTGACACAGCCTTGTTGACTTGGTGGCCTGCAAAGAACGTTTGTAAAGAGTCAATTTTCACGGCCAAGTATTTTTCTACCCAAATCTTTCTCATATATTTCTTTATATTAAAAATGATTCATATTTAATTCAATCATAAAAAATATTTTATAAATATACTTTCAATATCTACGATACGATGTGACACATAATTTGTATTTTAATATACAATTGCGTAGCTCTGAATTTTTAAAATATTTTTTAATTATATTAAATTATTGG
>JBBYHM010362711.1:0-14769 GCA_038381775.1 Adansonia rubrostipa | reverse complement strand
TAAACATATGTACTGCCTTCAATTGTATCTTCTTTTTTCAAATTTTTTCTCAACACAACATACATAAATATATATTCTAACATTTTTATTAACATAATCTGATAGAATATTTATTTAACTCCTATAATTATAAATTTCTTTTTTAAATTAATTTTAAACAAAAAATGTCTAACAACGTAAAAATATCTTTTTCAAAAAATTATATTTTACATTAAGAAGTGCCAACATCATATATTAACTTTTTTGAAATATGACTTTCTTCCAAATTATAGAATATGAACCACTAAAATCCACAACAAACAAGGAAATTTGAGATTGACCAGGAAATCACAGAAAATAGAGATGGAATACTATGCTGGGTATAGCAGGTCACGAATAGGAAATGGATTTCAATAATGGGAGATGAATTAGATGAAGCAGAGAGAGTTGTTCCAAGCTAGAGTTGAAATAGCGTCGATGGCTAAAGATTACAAGAAATTAAAAATTGAATCTGTGTACGAGAAGGAAATTTCATGTAACGAGAAGACGAGTCAACTCTTGCAAAATTGGAAAAGATCCTATGTCGGGAAAGGGAAATTTGGGATGAAAAAGTGTGATTTCGTTAAAGGTAGCATGATAATTTCCACTTTTTTATTAGTATTTTCATAAATTACTATTTCTCATTTGCTTATTTTTTCTTTGCCATCCTCACTAGGATCGTAAGTTCAGTCGGTTTGATTAATTCGATCAAAAAAAATTTTAAACCAAATTAATAAACTTAGTTAGAAGAATCGATCGAATCGATCAACATTTTTAACCATAACCGAATTAACCGAACCAACTAAATTTTGATCGGTTTGATCAGTTAATTCGATCAAATCAGTTTATTAGATCTTGGACTAATGGTTATATATTTAGTTTGAAAATAGATTTAATTAAGCTATTAATATATATAAATATATAAGTATATAATTATTAAATATTAAATATTAAATATTAAAAATTTGATTAATTCGATTAATAATTTTATTAATCGATAATCGATCAAATTAATCAAATAAATTAATATAAAAATTTGATATAATCATCGAACTGATTTAATCAAACTAAATTAATTAAATTTTATCATTAAATTAATTAAATTAATTTAATCCAACTTATTCACGACCATAATCCGCACCCCCCCCCCCCGCCTCCTTTTCCTATTTTTCGGTTCCATGAGCTTTTTTTTTTGAAGTTTTTTTAATAATCTTTTTCGAGATTTGATGATTTGATAAAGAGACAGGATAACCAAGACAATAATACCATTTCACCAACCATTAAGCGCCACGTATTTTCCCTCACATCAAAAATAGTTTCCACATTCCGTTGCAAACTCTCCTTTCTCTTTATATATAATTATTGTTATATTTGTATACATATGCTCCACGCCATTTACCAGTTTACGTTCTTCTCCTCCTTCTCTCTCTGTACGATCACAGATTCTTTCACAGTGAAAAATCGTAAGAAAAGAGAAAGAGATGCCTCCTGCCACGTGCGCCTCGGCCTCTTCCTCCAACGCCAACTGCGCTGAGAACGGAGGCGGAGGAGGAGGAGAGATCATGCTTTTCGGAGTCAGAGTGGTGGTTGATTCGATGAGGAAAAGTGTTAGTATGAACAATCTTTCTCAATATGAACACCCTGATGAATCTAACAACAATAACAAAATCAACATCAACAACAACAATAATAAAGGAGATGATAACGTCACCGCCGGTTACGCCTCCGCTGACGACGCCGTTCCTCACTTCACCGGAAATCGCGAGCGCAAGCGAGGTTTTTTATTTTTATTTTTAATTTGTACTTTTCTTAACACTTTTTATTTAATTTTTCTTTGTGATTTTGATCTTTAAAAAGAAATGAAATTTAGGTGTGCCGTGGACGGAGGAAGAGCACAAGCTGTTCTTGTTAGGATTGCAGAAAGTAGGGAAAGGCGATTGGAGAGGGATTTCTAGGAACTTCGTGAAGACCCGAACTCCAACACAAGTGGCGAGCCATGCTCAGAAATACTTTCTCCGACGAAACAATCTCAATCGCCGCCGTCGTAGATCTAGCCTCTTCGATATCACCACCGATACGGTATTTACTACCATCATATTTCTCTTTCTTTTCTCAACACCCCTCTATTTGTGTTGCTTACAAAATAGATGAATCTAAAAAAAAAAAAAAAAAAAGTTCAATCGGTTGAATCGTAAGACTTCGACTCCGACTAAGGATTGAAAGATGAATATTTCTCATTTCTGACTACTGGAAATCTTTTTTAAAAAAAAAAAAATTCGATACCATAATTGTATTAGTTCTTTAAATTATATAAAAAATTGGTACATAATTTTTTTTAACTTATAATTAGAATTTTGCTAATAAGTGATCAAAGAAGGTATTACAATTTGTTTTGTAGGCCTTTATTTTGAACTTTTATTTTGCTTTTTTATGGGTTAGGTACCGGCAATTCCAATGGAGGGAGAACAAGTTCATCAACAAGAGAATACAAGTCAGCTGCCCGTTGAAACCAGTGGGTTTTCCATGATGCCGGCGGCGGGTTTTCCAATTACTGTTAATCCGACGGTTAAATCGTTTCCAATTGAGAATCCAATGGAAAATCTGACATTAGGACAGGGGAATCAATTTATTAACAATCCAACAGCAAATCTTATCCGTCCAGTTCCCGTTTTCCCAGCTCCTCAGCTATCTGATCTTAACTTGAACCTGAATTCAGTCATGGATCCTTCGCCATTGTCACTCAAGCTGTCTTTGCAATCTGATCAAATGGATGCTTCATCTTCGACTTCGAGGCATTCTGCATTTCAGGTAATGCCCAGCTTTAACAATGGAGATAGCAACATCATCAGTGTTACTTGAGAGAACGAATATAAGTAAGCTAAGAAGCACAGATTATTGTTATTAGAGATAAAATTTGGGGTTTAGATGGTTAGGTAAAACTAGTTGACTGGATTTGAAACCTTTGTTTTGATGTACAGACAAAAAAAAAAAGAACTGTCATGTCTAGATGCTTTTGTTGTTTTCTGTTGGTATTTATGTTAGATTCTTGTTCATTTGTCTGATTTTCCACTGCTAGCTGAATGATAATATGACTGAAAATAACAAATGCTGCCTCTGTTCATTAATGATCTTGCAATCTTGGAGGGTATTCTCTTATGACTTTCTTGCAGTGCAGCCGGTTGAATGTATGATTTTAAAATAAGACAAAATTGTATGTGTATTGTAACGGTACATACAAATATAATTACATTTATACGTTTATATGTTCAAATCCAAATATAAATTTTGAAAGTATAAAAGTATTTAATATCTAAAGTTTTTAAATATCAGATATAATGGTTAAAAATGTTTTAAAAATATAATAAATTATTATTAATCAGGTTTAATAATTTAATTTATTAAAAATATTTTATTTTAAAATGTAATTATAAAAATAAAAATATCAGAATAGAAAAAATTATCAATTAACTGAAAAAAATAATTTGAAACAATATATTAAAACATATTAATACCTGTATGTACTATACCAGAAACATTGATGTCAACCAGTTCAGTATTAATTACTTTGCTTTCTTGTGTATTCATTGCCTATTATATTAGAACTTTTTAAAATATTCATTTTTCAATATATATTCATAAATAAATATAAAATATGAGTTTTCATATATAAATATATAATTATATTTATATTTGACAAATATTGTTATTAACACTCACTTGATTCAGGGAACATCATTCATTGCCTCAAAGAAGAACAAAAATGAAAGAATTATCAAGCTGGGTTTGTGGTAGTTCCTTTCACATTTTTTTTTTTGGTTTTTTTGGAATATGAATTGTTGAATAAAACCCTTATTAAATGAAAGGCAGATAATTGTTGTAAATCTCAATGTTGGGTTATAGGTAGGGCAGACCTTATCTTTTGGAATTGACTTAAATAAAAAAAAATATCTCTTGAATTATAGTTTTTTTTTTTTAATTTCGGTATTTTATGAACTTTTTTTAATTTGATATTTGTATTATATTTTGGTTATTAATTTGGTATTTCAGTCTTAATATGATTAAAATAAATAAATTTTTAATTTTTTTTAACCAATAAAATTGTATTACGTGTCACTGATATCAACAATATATATTATTTGTCACAATCTAATTAGTCCAAGTCATCATTAACTAATAGTGTTAGGTTGAAGTACTAAAATTAGTTGACGGAATTATACTATACGTAGTACCAAAGCAAAAAAAAAAGGTATAGTTTTTTTTGGCCAAAAGAAAAATTTATTATTAAATATAACAAATTAGTACAAAAATAAAAAATACTCGAGCTTAATATAATATTTACTGAGATTCAGCCAAAAAACTCATATTGCACTAAGCATCACAATTCTTCATATAGAGCTGGCAATCCGTCCTTATTCAAAATGAAAACTAAAGGTGAAGGGAGTTGCTGAACCCAATTCTGTGGACACATCATCCTTCTCGATTGGACTGCAATCTAATCAACAGCTTGATTTTCTGTTATAGATATCAGGGAGAACTCTGCACTTAAAATTTGCTTCCTAATCCTCCATATATCAGTTAGGATTGGCAATGATCTCCACTGGACCTTTTCTTTATTATGCTTTACCACTTTATCCCACAGTTCCTTTGAATCCATCGCAAGGATAGCTTTTTGGTATCCCTTTTGCTTTGCTAAATTGAGGTCTTTTCTAAGAGCTTCAGCTTAGGACATTTTTGCTGACTTTGCATGAAGCCTTATCCCTCTGCCCTCCACTACTCGTGCTTCGTAATCCTTTACTATTTACCCTTATTCCAACCGCCCAATCCTCTTTCCTGTAAGCTCCATCGCAATTAATCTTTAAATATCCTACAAGTGGAGCTGGGCAAGTTTTCTGTTCTTCCCTTTCCATATCGTTTGGGATTCTTTCTTTCTCATTTACTATAAGGTAATTTGCATTACAGAATTCACCAATGCAGCTTCTGTTACAAACGTAATTCGCGACGGTTTTATTGGGACTCCTTCCATAACCTTCGCACGTCTAGCTTTCCAGATGTTCCAACACAAAAAACCAACTTTAGCCATAACTCTCTCTTTTATTAGCTTATCTAGAATGGCATTCCAAATCGATACAAACCACTTCTTCAAACCCCTATTGTACTTACATTAACTTTGAAGCTCAAAGAACACCCAAACCACACCTGTTTCGCCCATTCACACTTCAGCACCGCATGTTCAATCGATTCAACATCAGTATTGCAAAAATTGTAACCTTTAGAGGCATCAATCTTACTTTTCCGTATGTTCTTTTTGGTAACCACAACATTATTACATGCCTTCCATAAAAAATTTTTGATTTTCTCGGGGACATTCATGCCACATATGATTTGTCAAATTTATTTATCCTCTTGGTTTTAACTTGTTTCATTTTCAGCATTGACCATATTTCTAAGTATTTTATACCTAGATTTCATAAAAATATTGTCCATTGTCAGTCTTTGGCCAAAATATTCTATCGTTTCCACCCATATGGCAAATTGGCACTTGCTGCAAATCCTTTTGTTGTCTCTCAGACAATATATCCCTCATCCCGTCTATAATCCATCTCTCATTTTCCTTATCGATTATCTCTTCCACCATTTGGGGCCTATTATGCTCTACATCCTCATTTCTTCCTAGCGCTTCATTTCCCACGCTCCCAATCCCTCTGTCCTTCTAAATATTAACATTCTTGCCATCAAAAACCTGCCATGCAATATGTTCTTTTAGAAAATTTCTACCTTGTATCATACCACTCCAAATCTATGCTGCTTGTGCCCTTTTCTTTGCTTCAGGGGAAAGATGTATGTGGGAAATATCTTCCTTTTAGGATCTGGACCCAAAAGGCTTTTTCATTACTTATCAGTCTCCAACATTGCTTAGCAATCAATGCCACGTTAAACATCTTCAGCTCCTTTAAACCAAGACCATATTCTTTTTTATTCTTTGTCAATTTATTCCAACTAAGCGAGTGATTTTTCCTTTTATCCTCTTGCGGGCCCCATAAAAAATTTGCCATCATAGAATTCATCTCATCACAGATCTTTTTTGGCAGAAGGAAATAGGACATTGTATATATCGGAATAGCACATACCATAGCTTTTATGCGAACCTCCTTACCACCTTGTGATGGTAAATTCTATCTGCGGCTTGTCAATGTAGCACTAACTTTTTCCTTTGCAACTCTCATTGCTTCATATCTTGTTTTCCCCCATACAGTTTCAATTCCCAAATAAGCTCGAGGATTGTTTGCAATTGATATCTGCAATACACCTGCCACCTCTGCCTCCACGTTTTCTGAAACATTGGCCCCAAAAAAGGCACTTAATTTTTCCAAGTTTACCATCTGACCTGAAGCATAATAGTACTCCTAGATGATCCTTGTTAGCTTTTGACAATTCTGCACATCCAGTTTCAAGAAGAATAACAAGTCATCTACAAAAAAGTGTGAGATAAACAAGGTCAATTTATGCCTAGTTTAAGCCCTTGAATGTGCCAAGACTCAACAGCTCTTGACACCATTCTTGAAAAAACATCGACAATAAATAAAAACAATAGAGGAGATAAGGGATCCCCTTGCCAAAGTCCCTTAGATGGTATGACAGTACCATTGGACTTGGCATTGATCACAAGGGAATATGACACACAGGATACACATTCCATGATCCAGTTAATCCAATGGATATCAAAACCCATTTTAGTCATAACTGCCTCTAGAAAGTCCCACTCCACCCTGTCTTTAGCCTTATTCATGTCTAGTTTGATCCCACCTTCATTAGTCTTTCCTCTCTTCCTGAGTTTCAGGAAGTGAAATGCCTCATTTGCAACAAATATGTTATCTTGTATTTGCCTTCCTTCAACAAAAGCACACTGATTTTCAGTTGTCAGTTCTCCCATCAATAGTTTCAGCCTATTCACAAGGACTTTTGGTATTATCTTGTAGGAGAAATTGCACAAACTTATAGATCTATATTGTGATACATTTTTTGGTCCCTTAACCTTTGGTAACAGCACAATATCTGTCCTGTTCGTCTCCTTTAACATTCTTCCACCCAGTAAAAAGCTCTTTATTGTCTTGGTAATAGAATCTTTCATAATCTCCCAGTATTTTTGAAAGAAGACCCTACTATAACCATCTGGTCCTGGAGCTTTCAAAGCCCCTAACTGGAACACTACTGTTTTGATTTAAAAAAAAAGGGTGTAGTTCAGAGGCTATTTTTACATTAAACCTTTGGAATTATATGTAGGTAGGATGAAAAAAGAGGGTTGGTGATTTCTGTGGTGGATTTTTTGCATGCAAGGATTTAAAGGGTCCTCAATTAGGGACAGATATGGGTAGCTTGTCGTTTTTTTTTTAAATTTTTTATTTATACATCTTTATTCGTTTTATGATTCAAGACTAAACCTATTCAAGATATGTGACTGCTCTTTCGTGAAAATGTGCTTACACAGCATCAAATTTCGATTCTTTTTCGTGAATATGAGTATGTTTTATTATTCAAAGCCTTGTCCTGTCAAATCTATGCATTTTACCTTAAGATCTCAACATGTAGAGGTGATAAAGATTCAATTTAGTTTTTTTTTTTTCTTTAATTATAATTAACGTGTACTATTTTAGTTTTTAAACAAAATTTGAATCAAAATTAAATTGAATAGTATTTATAATCGAAATCAATTTGAATAGCATCTATAATCAATCTGACTCGGTCCTAATTTCTTTAAATTTGATTTATTCAAAAATAAAATATTTAAAGTTTGAATTTGATCTTAATTATCAATTTTTTAAATTTAAAATACTTTCTATATTACTTTTTTAAAGTTTTTTTTTACTAATTAAGAAATAAAATATTTACTTTTATATAATAAAAAAACTAATTAAAAAATAAAATTTGGTTTAGTTTGAATAATTGTGCTCTTTAACTTATACACCAAAAATCAAACTACGTCGAATATACTTAATTATAACTTGAACTAAAATCTAATTGAATTCAATAAAAACCAAATTAAATATTATGATTTGAATCCATTTTCATTTTTCTCAGTTTTTTGCTCAGCTCTATCTATAGATGGATTTCATGACTCATGACTGTAAAGTCTATTCATGGTTTAATTCGATAATGTTTCTCTGATATTAGTAATTATTTTTTGATAAAAATTTCATAATTTTAGAATAAAAACTGATAAATATTAAAATTTATATATTAAAATATTACTTTTTAAAAATAATTTAAACTAGAGTTTAACAATTTTATTTCCTAGGTTTTATGTAAGTTTAAGTAGGAAATAAATGTCGCCAAAGTTTAGAGACATGATTATGCCAAATAGTTTTCGAAAAGCAAGTCATTGCAGTTGTTAAAAAGGAAAAAAAAAGAAAAAGTTGAATGGAAAAGAACTAAGATTTAAGTCCGTGCAAACGTGTATAATTTTAAATTTTTAAATAAAATTTATCTCATACTATAAAACGGATAAGAATATTTAAATAAAAATTGCTGAGTAATTTTTCTTTCCAATCTAATTTAAAGTGGAGTTTTCATGATTCCATCTTTTCTAGTTCTCCACGTAAAAGATTAATCTTGGCACTTCTTTGCATAAATAAAGGCAATTGGACGCTGCGGTCGGGTTTAAATTGGTATTAAAATAAGAATAATTTTAAATTTAAGTATTTAATATTCAAATTTAAATTATCGAATTTGAGTAATTTTTAAATTCAAATTATTAAATTTTAAAATAAAATCAATTTAATTTTGAATTTAAACCTGACACGTTTGCTTCTTTAGGGAGGGCAAATGGTGGTTGTAAATTTACTTAATATATGGTGAACAATATAATCTCGAAAACCATGCGTAGTAGAATAAACCTATGACAGATTAGAACTGAATCTTTGAAAAAATATATTAATGCAAACAACAACCTTCCTTTGTTGCCATTCCTTTTGTTGTCAAAGCATATAGCTCTTTTAACATGTGGGAATAGATTATTTGACAAGGATATGATGCTTTTCTTTCTAAGCAGTTGATGGTCCTGGATGGCTATTGAGTCTGCTGAATTTGTTTTCACCTTCCCAAGAACCTGCTTTATTCAAGAGCAAAATAAAAATTTTAACTTTAATTCAATTGGTTCATACAATCATTTTTAAAAAAGATAATATTTGATAAGTTTAGAATTTGAATCTCAATATCTGCAATCATTTTTCTATTCTCAGGTTAGGTTTAGGCTTCGTTTAACATTGTTGTTGGTATAACTTTTGAAATCAAAAGCTGCATCTCACTACAAACGGAATGCTAAATAGTTCAAATTTTACACTTAAAATCATGATTTGGTAACTCAAATTAAAAAGTTAAAAGAATGGAATTTTAAAATTTGGAAGATGATTTTTTAATAAAATGACTTTATTATCTTTACATCTTTGAACTTTTATTAAACATATTTCTTTTTAACATTTCAATTCTTCATAGCACTTTTTCACGGTAATTACAAACACTTAAAAGTTTTTAAGTCATATTTTTTCACCAAATTCTTAAACACATTCTTTTTCCAACTTAATTATTTTCTAACCCGAGTTTTTTTCAACCACAATACTAAACTAACTCTTAATTTAGTTGATTCCTGTAATCACTTTTAAATGGTAGCATTCATCAAATTTAAATTCAAACATCAACATCTATAACTCATTGTATTCTCAAATTATGATGTCCTTTACATGCATTTAAAAAAGAAAAGGCGCAAAACGAGAGGAGAAAATTTCTATACCTAAGAAAACTTCCCATTATTGCTAGCAATGAAGGGTTTTTGGTCGCCCTTACCCCTTCATTGTTGGAGGGAAAGGGATTTAATTTTTATGCCTAGAGATATTCTAATGATCTGCCTTATAAGCCACTAATCTGAACATAAGAAAATTTGGAAAGTAAATGCTTTCAATGACTATAATAAGTCCATGTGGAAACACAAAGGTCCATATTTAAGATGATCGGCAAACCACTACATCAAAGATGATTAGCCTATTTCAATTCCATGTAAAAAGCCTTTATGCCACCCCTTTTTGAAAAACATTGCTTCATAATCGAAGTTTCTTAATCTGGCACTTTTGGAAGTCACATGATTACGGAGGTAATTGTTAAGCAAAAAAACCTATGATATTGGAGATTACGTTAGTCGGATTCAGACAGGAGTATTGGACATAAACATGTATTCGATAAAATTTCATTCAATTTCTTATAAGTTTTTTTATGCATTTAGAGTTTTTAAAAAATTATATTTTCGTACTCATATTTGAATATACATTAGATATAGATATTAGACACGATTACTTAAAAAAAGCGAAATATCATCGTGATGAGATTCTCCTTGTCCTTTTCACTATGTATTTTATTCATTTTCGTCTTGCTCTCAGCTTTTTTTTTTTTTCCCTGTTTCTAATTTACCAACTCAATCTGGAGTCTTTGAATGGATGAGTCTTTGATTCCCTGAGTCCCCTCTTCTCTCCTGCTTTTTATGTGATGTTTGATTTTTAATCAAGGAAAACGAAGATTTTTGAGTTTATTAAGAAAAGACACATCCACTATGCAGATTTGTTATACACCTTGATTTGCTTTTAAGAACTAAGCTGTTTCCGTAGTCATTATTCATTCGAAATGAAAATTAGTTTAATTTGTTATCTTCTGCAACATCTTGGAAACCAGAATCTCCAGATTCTTCAGGTCTTTTCATCTAAATTCAACTGAAAGAAGCACTCAATCAATTCTATTTTATCTGTATAAGACAAAATCATTCTGAAACACACTGGAAACATTATATTAATAACATGACAAGTTATGATATCTGAATTCGGGTGTGAGTTTTGGTTTAGATAGGAATATGTATTTGACACATATATGTTTAATTTTGTATAAGTTTTTTTATGTATTTAAAAAATCTTATAAAGTCATATCTCCATAATCATATCCAAATATATATGAGGCACGGATGTTGGGCATGTTATACTCCAAACAAATTTGAAGAGTCGGAGAATAGATGACCTGTAACCTTATTTTATAATGAACGGATCATGAAAATATCAGTCAATTCATGCAAAAATCGTATGCAAAATAGAGCAGCCGCAAAACCAAAGTTACTATCAGGAACATGAGTGAAGTTGAGAGGTTGATCAAGATCATAAACAATCTGTCAAAGATGCGAAGGAATCATAGATTACAGGCAAAAGATAATCAAGACTTCAGTTAACTAACATGTTCAAGTAAGCAGAAAAAAAAAGACAGTACTATATCTTGTTTATGCTTTATATTAAGCAGCATTTACTACATAAGAAGACGGTTACTTCTTTCTACTAAATGGTGCTGGTGGAGGTGGCAGCAGTACGTAGAGACAATGCTTTGATGATTCATGCAAATTGCTTCGGTTCTTCTCATGAACCTTCTTGATATATGCACCAAAAATGCCATCACTGTCGTCTTTTGTCTCCTTATGAACCATGTGAGATTCATTATTTGCTGCGGCCGCCGGCCCCGGCATCACGAGTGAACAATGCTTTGAGCTACTCTGCAGCTTTTCCGACTTTTGGGTCCCACGAAAATGAGCCTGCCGCTGCAACAGTTCATCAGTGGCCATATCAGAATCTTGTGTTGCAGGTGTGAGGGTTTTGGTTGCTCCGAGGCTCATCTTGGCGATGGAAAATGATGAAAGCTTGATGATGTTGACCACCATCTTCATTGATTTCTCACAAAGCGACCTGTCATTTTTGTCGTCAATCATATCTTTCTTTTTCTTTTCTTTTCTTTTCTTTTTTCTCTTTTCAACAGTTCAATGCAAGTCTCTTCGGCTTTTCACACTCAAAAGCAAACTACAAATATAAGTAGATTATTAAAAAGTACGAGCTAATGTACATAAATAAATAAACCTCACGCAAACTTGTTTTTGAAGCAATTTGAAAGAATATATCAGCAGATACATGCGTGTGATTCGTCTCAACTCTATGTTATATCCGGGGAAACATGAATTAGCTTTCTTTAGTTAGCAGAAATCTTCGGGTTTAAATTACAGTTGTTAATATGATTTATGACAATTAATATCAATAGTAAATATCAGCAACAAAAAATGTTAAAATCGGCAAATAGAGACCTTAACGTCCAGTTGCGATTGCCTAAGCGGATCCCTTTCTCATTTCACGACATTAAGGCTATGCTTAGTATAGCAGAAAAATGAAAAAAAAAAAAAAGACAAAAGGAAAATAGGTGAGAAGAGAAATGGAAAGAAATCTAATTTAGAAGATGTTTGGTATAGCGAAGAAGAGGAAGGAAAGAAAATGGGAGGGATGGATGTTTTCTTTCCTCATTCACAAAATTCAATCCGTCCAAATTAGGCGGACGAGGGAAGAGAAAATAAAAGATTCGTACGAATTTTAAGTGAAAATACCAAATTACCCTTAATTAGTTTCAAAATTTTCATTCTTATTACAATCCCTAATTTTTTTTCCCTGTCTTCTTGGGCTCTCACTCAAACTCTCCATTCCCAAATTCAAAGTTCAGATAGGTAAAATCTTGCCGAACGTACGACAGAGAGTTTTTTTTTTTTTTTCCTGATGATTCTACATTTTATTTAAATTTTATATAATTTGTATATACAATCATGCTCATCAATTTTTGTATAAATGTTACTTTAGATCTCAACTGACCTGTATAAGTTGATGTAAATAGCTTGACATAGAGTTTAAATTGATAAATGTTCACGCCTTCAATGATTGGGTTGGATTGAATCCAAGTAAAAACTAAAAATATTTGTTTAAATTCGTTTTAATTTAAAAATTTATTTTATTATTTAAAAATATTAAAATAATTATTTGTATTAATAGTTATATATTTATTTATTTAAATTTAAATATTTTATTATTTACATATAATTCAAATCAAATTGATTTGAATTATCAAAAATTTATCACAAAATCCATTCAATTCTGATTGAGCCCTATCGAGCCAGATGGATTATAGGCTTATGGGTGAAAATGTATCGCATTTCTTTTCTACTATAAATCTAGGTTATAGTATTTTTTTTTTTGAATAATTTATAATATTGTTTCACTTGTGCTAATGTGATGAAAATCTGTATCGAGAAAATTTATTTTCTATTTGATAAAAATATAAAAATCATTTGAAAATTTGTATGAAAACTCTCTAATTTTCGTAAGCCATGCTCAGTACAATTCATTTTTCCCTTCCAACGTATTAATTTGTTTAATATGCTTATTTGATATTCTTTAATGTGTTTTATTTAGATTATTTTTTCATATTTAATTATTATAAAAAATCATTTTATTATAATTTTATTGTTTAGATTAGATGTATCATATGAGTGAAAATTTTATTTAAATATAATTTATTTTATAAATCCATATTAGTAAGATAATTTTTCTAAAAAATAACAAGAAACTTTTGGATAAAAAAGTTCTCATTGAAAATAAAATCAAAATAATTCTTAATAAAAAACGACCAATAAAAAAAGTTTATAAGGATATCCGGTAAAATCATCATTTTTTTCTTTCATTTTTTAACCTTACTAAGCAGTAAAAAAAAAAGAAAATATATTTTTCACTCACTTTTTTATCTTTTTATCAAACACATTAATAAAAAAAAATATTTTCTATCTTCGCACTTTTTTGTACTTTCAAACTTTTATCCTTTCAATTTTTTTTTTCACCTTACCAAACAAATCCTAAATCTTTTTCTTGAGACCACTGACCGAGTTTGGCATGAATCTGTTCTCTCAGCCTCTCTAATTGCAGCACATGTTCTCAATTCACATTGTCAGGTATCTCATTAACCTTGACAGATTCGAGGCGTAGATGCTTTTTTAGTTATATTATATTTATTGAACTTGCAAATATATTAAATATTACGATAGTCAATTAAAATAAATATTAATTATAAAAAAATTAAAAATATAAAATAATAATTATAATATTATATTATTATTATTATTTAAAATCTATATTTGACTCTAAATATGTCATAATTGATTAACATAAATTCACATTAAAGATTTGGGTTTGATTCTTAGTTGACACCAGTCCATTTCAAAATCTTCTTTTAACACAAAGGCAGCTGATTTTAAGCTACAGTACAAAGAAACATGCTGTCCGCAATCACAGCCCTTTTTTTTTTTTTTTTTGGATAGCATTCAGCATCTTTGCATGTTTATGGACTAAGATTCTTCTTCAAACTGCTTCAGACTGTCCATTTTTCTAAGTGCTTCTATTTATTACACTATTATATTCTTCACCACACCTATAAGGAATTTTAGGTGAGATCTTATTTTATTTTTTTGTCAAGCATTATTTATTTTTACGTGTCTTATGATTGTATCATATTTAAAGTTTCAATACCAAAAACATAAGATATTCTAAAAATATATATATTTATTGTATTAAAATATTTTCAAAATAATTTGTCAGATGACTTATATGGTATAGTAAAATGGTTAACCTTTTTAAATAAATGTTATTTTATACTATAAAAAAAAGTAAATTGAGTTGGATGTCACAAGTTTACTAAGCATCAACTCTCTCAATAAAATTATTTAACTCTATATTATAATAAAAGTGTTGAATAAGTAGGTGTTGAGAGTTAACGAGACATTAACTTAGTCAATAAAATTACTTAAAAAACTTTTAAAAAATACTAAAATTTGAGACACCCATAAAGTGGGTTATTAAAAATTAGGTTTTCTTT
>JBBYHM010362700.1:0-20148 GCA_038381775.1 Adansonia rubrostipa | reverse complement strand
TAGTGAGATTACAAAAAATCCAAATTAGATGATAGTATAATTATAAAATAAAAGACAAAAATGTCATTTAATATAGAATTTAAATGTTTTTAATTAACTTTATTTTTAAAAAAATATTCACCCTTAAAAAAATTACCCACTACCTTAACTTTAAATAACTTCTTGTTATTTTTTTTGTTTTTTAATTTTTTTCTCTCACCCATGTACCTAAATCTAGTATTCACATTCCTTTTAATTTGGAAACTATAAGATTCAAGCTAGACAAATCTAAGAATTAAGTTATTCATCTAAATTCAAAGGTTTTGATATTTAATGAGGTTTAACGAAAATATAAAATTTAAAATAGATTTAAATAAAAAATTTAGATCCAATGATTTTTGACTTTTTGATTACATAATATATATATGTATATTATAAGACAGTATATGTTAATACACTATAAATATTATACATGCGAGTAATTTGTTGCCAATTTGGAAACGTTAAAATAAATGAGGCAATTATCATTCAAGTCATGATGAAACGAAAAGAAATTTGTTCCAATCTTATTTGCTTTAGACTTCAACAACAATTTGTCGATGGGTCAAATTCTGCGTTCAGAAAGGCAAATCTAATAATAATGAGCAAAGAACCAAGAATTTTACTATTTTAAAAGATTTTCAATGGTTTTTATCTTATTGCCAAAATCTTTGAAGGGCGCACTATGACTTACAAATCCTAAATGAAGAAAATGAAGATCATTTTGATTTGATCAATATTTGACAATTTATGGTGCATGATGATTTCATGTTTTTTTTTCCCCTCTGAAATTGATGATTTCATATTTTCAAGAAGAAAAAGTCTTAAACTATTTCATTATAATACTAAAAGGCTACCCGAACTCAAAAAGCTATTTAAAAAAAATTCAAGCCTGAACCAGAACAGGATTTAATTTGATCAAAAAATAAAAAATTCAAACTCGAATTACTCTAAATTTGAAATAATCTAAAAATAAGAATAATCAAACTATAATTAAATAATTTTTTTATAAAGTAAAAAGTTTAATTATCAATTTTACTAATTTTTCATAAAAAATTATTTAACAAATTGATTTTCTATAACAAATTAATTTTATATTATTTTGGTGAGATTTTAGTATATAAATATAATTAAAAATATCTTTTTATAAGCCTATTTAAAAAATTAGTATTTGTTGTCATTGACGCGAATTTCAATTGTTTCATGACATTTTAATTATCTAGCTAACTTTAAATCATACGTTGTACTTTTATTAATTCTTCAAATATAGTTATTTGCTTATTTTGATTTAATTATTAGTATTTATAATTATATTTATATGTGTGGATAATATAAATTATAATGCATTTACATGTTAAAATTTGAGTTCAAAAAATCAATTATTTTAAATATTAGTATGAATAATTTTTAATATAGCATATTTTTTAAATAAATTAGTTAACAAATTGATTTTATATAATAAATTAATTTTACATTTTTTATACTAGCAACTATTGATTTAAATACATCAATATAATTGAAAATATTTTATTATAAGAAAAGTTTATTTTTAAATAATAATAATAAATTAATAATATATTTTTAGACATAAATATTTAAATTATGTATAAATTATTACATCTAACAATGAAATAAAATGATATAAAAATACTTGAGCCCGAAATAACCCAAACCCGAAATGGTGAGAATCCAAAATAGCCTAAACTTGAAATAACTGGAATCTGAAATAGCCTTAACCCAAAACCATCGAAACCCAAAACAACCCGACTCGAACCCACTTGAACCACCCAATTGCCACCTCTAGCTACCATCCTTTAAAACCCTAATCATTGAAATTAAAAATTTAATATTCTAGTAATAAATCACATAGTTGTTGATTTATATTTTACTTATCATAATTTTATTTTAATCATCGTTTTCTATACAAGTATATTGAAAATTAAATAATAAAATAAAATTAATAATAAATAAATAAATAAATAAAATGAAAGCATTGATTTGATTCAGTTAAGCATACATGTATCAATTATTAAATCAATGTTGGATACAAAACATTGCATTTTTCATATTAGATTTGAAGAAAAAGTAACGATACCAAATGAAACATTAATGTATTAAATGTTAGTAATGGATTGGATGAGGCATATAATAGCTACTAATGCAAACCAATCACTTTAGTTAGTGATTCAAGGTTTTCCTTTATATTAATGGCATGATTGACATTCATGCAAATAATAATTGGATGAAAGCCCATGAAACTAATGGCCTTGCAAATTTTGTAATAAGTTACGATGTTAAGATCCTTATGCATCAATGTCGTGATTCTAAAAATTTTACTGGTCATGTTATTGTCAAAACAGGGCATTGACAATGCAAAAGGACCAACATATGCTAAGCATCTATACATTTGATGCATGCTACTCTTTGATCTCATAGAAGTTGAGGTCTAGATATACTTGGATTGTATATGATGCTTGTTTTATGAAAACAAGTTCACTGAACATGACCTGTATGAAAACTTTAGTTGGTATAAGTTACTCAGGTGTCAATGAAATATGTTCTTATATGCTAGTTACGTATATTAGTCCTCAAACATGTGATATCGAGTCATCTTGTAGGAGGAGTGTCACGCTTTAATTCCATCACGAATGAGTATAAAATAGATGGATGCTTATGGTAGGGTGGTTTTGGGTATGGTATGAACCATATAAATGTGGATCAATAATCTAGAGAGGATTCACCGCTTCCAGTGACATTGGAGACATATCTCACATGATCTTGGCTTCGATTAACTTGATAAAGTCATGAAAGGACCGAAGTATACTAACAGGCTGATTATTGAAAGTTTTCTTGAAAATGTCATATTGACTCTTCCTTCATACTAGGTGGCTATGATGCTTTGCTAGAGGCCAATCTTGGTCTGTAATATAAATACACTTAATTAGGTAACCATATGTATTGTCGTAATGATGGAAGCCTATTGTGTCACATAAAATATGATGATCTATGGGATTAAAACTAGGATTTAATTAAGTATGACTTAATTAAATAAAAGCTACAATAAAGAGGACTTAATTGAATTAATTCAATTAACTATTGTTAAAGATGTAAATTAGATTAATGGCATCTAATTAGAGATGTCTTACTATGACAATAAAAATAAGAATGTCTTATCAAGATAGTATTTATTTGTAGACATGATTTTAGGGATAATATTAAATAAGATAAAATAATTGTATTTGGAAAATTAAATAATTATTTGATAATTATTTAATTAATTACTTAATATTATTTTCATGAAGTAAAAATTATTTTACTTAGGTTAAAAATTTTAATTATGAATTAAATTATCTAGTATGCAAATTTAGAGGTTGAGCTAAAAGCCATAATTATCAAGTCAAGAGAATTTAGTTATAAACTACTCCAAGTTGGGCTTGCTAATGGGCTTAGTGCATGGAATTGCATTTTGGTGTGTTATTAGGCTAAAATATTAGTAAGATAATATTAAGGCCCAACCTTGGACAAGTTTATTAAAATAGTTTTAATCAGGCTTCAAAAAACACTCCAAAGTGGGCCACCTTCTAAGTATGTTAGTAATGGGCTTAATGGACCTATTAGTCAAGCCTAACTAGCCGATGATATATTTAGATAGATTATTATAGCTTTTGGCTGATAAGAAGCATAAGAAAAAGCTGAGGTACCAATCCCTAGACTTCTCTAAAGGGGTTTGGCACAATCCTTTTACTTTCTTAAGCTCTCTTTGTGCAATCTTATTTGTTCTAAGTGTTCTTGAATCGTTCTTGACACAACAAAAATAACAAAAATAGTTTTCTAGTATTGAGAGATTAATTTTTTATAAAAGTTGTAAAATTAACCAAATCTCAAAATCCCTACTTCCCTAAGCCTAATTGTGACGATTTGCATTTTTGGTAGTCAAAAAGTGTTTTTGATCACAATGAAAGATAGAAAATCAATATTCTATCTTAGTGGAATCAACCAGGATCAAGAATTATGATTTTTAATCCGTCTGTTGGCATCTACGAAAAACAGTTATTTCCTTATAGGAATATTTCTCCTTTTCTTTAGCACAATATGTAAGGGATTCATTCTTGAATCACATTAAATATATACCTATTGGTAAGCTACCTTTTGATTAAGGTTTAAGAAGCCTTCTGACTAGCATCGGAGAAATACCAGATCTAATGAAGGCTCTAATAAACATTTATGTGGATCATTATTTCAAATAGAATGCTTGAACTGCTTTTGGCCCCAAGAAGAGATCATAGTAATCAATTTATTGTGCATTCATGCAAGGATTGACACGTTTAGATTTACGAATCTCTAAGCAGGTATGATTTCTAACAAATTTATGTTTTAAATTATAGTTCGATCACAAATACATTTCTTTCTAGAATCTTGAGAAAGTTCAGATGTTTCTTTGTTTTATTGCACTTAGTATGTTTAATTCTGATTAAATTTTTATACCTATATCGATATGCATGAACCCCAATTTCGCTTTAATTAAAGAAAGCTAATGCAGCAATTAATCCAACTCAAACTAATATTTTTAATTTTTATAAAAAGTCAAAAATTATTCAATGAATATTTTACACTTTAAATAAAAATTCACAATCAAAATAACAAATTTACAAACTGACACTGTCTCTTTAAAATATATTAATATAAATAAATAAGTCATTTTTTACTAAACTATTGGGAAAAAATTGACAATCATCCAATATCATATAGAAATTACAAACTCCCAAATCCATATATCCAATAATAATCCTTTTAAATAAAGATACCTAAACTAGACTATTTAACAAAAAAATGTTAAGGACTCTGATTAAAGTCATATTAAAAAAATAATAAATTAATTAATTTTTTAATTTAATAAAAATGATACATTGAATGTAAAAAATTTCTAAAATAATAACTAAATAATTCTTAAGCAATACCCATACACATTGATTAACCAAACCTAAACTCTTCTACTAATTAAGCAAACAAGGATTAGTGGTATTGATTCATGAGACCAGGAAATTTGAGGCTTTTTTATTAAAATAATATTAAAAAAAGTTTTATTTATGGTTTTAGGCCGTTTGAAGATTATTTACCGAAATAGAATAATTTTGAAAATCTATTTAGAAATCGGCATTTCAAATGCTAATTTCTCAACATGGAATAAAAATTATAAAATTTGTTTGGAAAACCATAAAATCAAATAGCAGTTTTCCAACATCTATCTGAGAAATCGTTATTTGATTAGGCGATTTCTCAACATAATTTATGAGAAATCAACATATAAAATGTCGATTTCTCAATTGGAGTCATATAGTTAAGAAATCGCCATATGAAATAACGATTTCTCAATATATAGGTAAAAAATCGCCCAATCATATGAGAATTTTTGAAATATATAACTTTCACTTTTTTTTTTCGAATTGTTGGAAATTGGCCCATAATCGGCACTTTATGGGCCGATTTCTCAACACACATAACATATACACATATAATTATATAAATTTTTGGAAGAATTTCAAAAAAAAAGAAATAAACTAATAATTATTAAAAAAAGAGCAAAACCAAAAAAATAATTATAAAAAAGTAAGATTAATTATTAAAATTATTAATAAAAATTGTAATTACCTTTTTATCCTTAATTTTATTCTTTTCTTTGCTATTGCTCTTCTCTACGTTCTTCATGGAACCGACCTTTCCCATATATATAAAAATTATATATATTAAAAATAGTATTTACAAATAATAAAATATTAAAAATTATTTTTTATTAATCATGAGTTAATATTTAAAAATAATAAAAAATTAAAGCATATTTTATATTAAATCTTGAATTATTATTTACAAATAATAAAAAAATTAAAAAAATATTTTATATTAAATTATAAATTATTATTTAAAAACTAATAAAAAATAAAAGTATTTTATACTAAATCTCGAATTATCATTTATAAATAATATAAAATAAAAATCTTGAATTATATTTTATATTAAATTCTGAATTACAATTTAAAAATAATTTAATATAAAATATTTTATATGAAACCCTGAATTACTATTTAAAAATTAATAAAAAATATTTATATTAAATCTTGAATTACTATTTAAAAATAATAATATTTAAATAATATTTTTATTAAAAAATATTTTATATTAAATCTTGAATTAATATATTATATATAATATAAAATATTTTTAAAAATTTTTTTAATATATCGATTTCCCAAAATTATTTTCATGCAAATTGTTTTGTAATTCTTTTCGTATCGATGAGAAATCGGTCAATGAAGTGCTTATTTTTTTCTCACCAATTGAGAAATTAGCCAATAAAGCACCAAAATATAAAATATTTTTAGATAGTAATTCAAGATTTAATATAAAATATAATTCAAGATTTTTATTTTTTATTATTTGTAAATGATCAATTGGGATTTAATACAAAATATTTTTATTTTTTTACTAGTATTTAAATATTAACTCAAGATTAATAAAAAATATTTTTTTGATATTTATTATTTGTAAATACTATTTTTAATATATATAATTTTTATATATAATTTATATATATTTTTATATATGTGGGAAGGGTCAGCTCCATTAAAAATGTAGAGAAGAGCAACAGCAAAGAAAAGAATAAAATCATGGGTAAAAAAGTAATTATAGTTTTTATTAATAATTTTAATAATTATTTTTTATAATTATTTTTTCTGGTTTTGCTCTTTTTTAATAATTATTAGTTTACCAAAAATTTATATAATTATATGTATATGTATATATGTTATGTGTGTTAGGAAATCGAACAATGAAGAGCCGATTTCCCAACAATTCAAAAAAAAATTAGAAGTTATCTATTTAAGAAATCGCCATGTGATTGGACGATTTCCTACCTAGAGAAATCGTTGTCTTATACGGGTTTTTCAATTAAGAAATCGACATTTTATTTGTCGATTTGTCATAAATTACGTTAAGAAATTAAGAAATGGCTTGATTAAATAACGATTTCTCTCCTAGATGTTGGGAAATCACCATTTGATTGGGCGATTTTCCAACTAAATTTATAATTTTTTCGTGTTGAAAAATGTCGATTTCTCAATAGATTTTTAAAATTGACCTATTTTGGTAAATAATTATCAAACGGCCTAAAATCGTAAATAAAAAAATTTTAATATTATTTTAATAAAAGAGCCAAAATGTGAAACATAATAAAACCTAATCTAATTGCTTAGCTTGGGAAATAAATACAATCATATAGTATTATGACCATCCAACCAAACCAACATAATACCTTTTTTCTTACCACTCCAATTATACAGACTTAATTTAAGCATTGAATATGGATACAATTATTATCAATTTTCTTATAGTTGTTTTTATAGTTTTTTTATATATTTCGAGGATCAAACATCTATAACTCATTCTAAAATTATATGTTAGACATGACTGTTAGAATTTATGTGGCCCACATGATAAAATAGATCGAGATAAATATTTTAATTAATATTGAGGTGATATTATCTAGTAAATTCTATTCAGATTAACTACTCTAGTGGTAAGAGTTAAACTCTACTTTCATAACTAATTAGAATACAAACTCTTTGATGGTAGAATACAACTCTAATTAGTTTTCTAGTATAGGTGCCTAGTCTAGTCTATATAAATTATCTGTGCACCATCATAAGGTAATTATCAAGAAAAAGAAATAGACTAGAAAACTTATACAGGGTGTTCATTTTTATGTACCTAAAGTGACATCACGTTCTTAATCAACAATGGCTAGATGTATGTTCTTAATTCAAATCTTATATGTGGCATCAGAGGCAAGCTTTCTAGGCTTGTTTTTCAAATCATCTAGTGAGATTTGTTAAAAACAATTTTTTTTCATGCATATATTGTTTTTGCATAAACGATTAAATAATTCGTATTAAGAATAAACGAGTTATAATAAATATAGTAAAAGCATGAAACTGAATTTTTAACATGCTATAATTAATTTTGTAATTTGTATTTATAAATCAAAACATACTTCGCGTATTTACCATGAATTTGCTTGTATATTATATCTATCAAAATTTCAGCATGAAATTCTTCATTAATTCTTCCAAAACCAAAACTGATATAGGGTTTTAATAGATTAATCATCTATCTACATTATTGAACCCTCGAATCAAAGAAAAAGATATTAAAACAAGAAAATTTGTGATATATTGAAATCAAGTGTTGTGATAATCATAAAATTTTGATTGTTTGATAATGATTTTCATGATTTTATAAAGAATTGATGCATGGTCTATGTAGATTTCATGCTAAATCATGTTTTTGTGATGTTAATTGCATCAAATATGGTTAAAAAAACATGAAAAAGTTGTCCAAAAACATGAAAAAGTTGTCCAAAAACAAGAAGTAGACCAGAACTAGTACAAAAAAATCCAATCAGGTTGTGCCCGACCCAGCTGGAAGAAGAAGAAAGACTAGAAGAAAGTCCTAACTGAAGCCCGCACGCACAGGGTGGCACATGTGGCGCCTGCACCATATCCTCAGGGCCATTTTGGTCTCGACTCTTCCATACCTAAATATTTTATGATTTTTTATTTTTTTAGTTATTTTTTGAATTTTTTCATCACGTAAAATATTTATTATTTAATATTAGTGTTTAATTAAATAATAAATATGTTTATGCATAAATAGTCTATGATTTTATTTCATGACAAAATATTTTGGTATGTTGAGAATATTTTGACAATATGTACTCTTCCTAAATAGTGTCCAAAATTCATACTCTCAACCTGAAAGTTAAGTGAATACATATGTGTAAAAGTGTTTTTTTTGGAATTACAATGTAAATGTGCACATTCATATATTATGAAATAAATACATTCTGATGTTATGCATATTTTATGTGACTTAAGCATGCATATTATATAGCATATCATGATTTTTAAATCAATTATAGCATTACAATTAGAAATTTTGTTATAGTATGTAAATTTTTACTATATAAAGAATCGATGTTATTAAGGATCTAAATCACTAGCATGGCATTAGACAAAGCATTTTTAAATTACATGATTTAGATAAATTGGTAGTTATTTAAAATAAAAATTTTTTTTCTTTAAATAACAACATACGGTAAACAATAAAGTTTTATGCTATGAATTTATTTGTTATATATTTGAGTTATTAAATCATGTATGCAATTATATATGGTGTGTATATATTATGTCATTATAAAGAATCTAAATCAATTGCTTGGGAATAGCTATAGCATCTTAAGTTGATTAACTTAATTAAATTAGTAGTATTTAAAATAAAGTTTTCTTTAAATAACTATGTACAGAGGATGAACTTAATATGTAATTATTTATACTATAATTGCAATAAGTTAACATGATTTAATATTACATTCTGCTACAATTATTAATATGCAATAAAGAATTCTACATATATTAAGGATGTCATTATTAAAGTTCTAAATCACTAGCTTAAGAGTAGCCACAACATCTTAAAGTGGTTGATTTAAATGACAATTGGTAGTTATTTAAAATAAAGTTTTCCTTTAAATAACTACATAAGAAAATGGCATCGATAAAGAATTATTTGTGATATGTAATAAGTTTTATGCATACACGTTGGATGTTATTATTAAGTTCTAAATTATTTACTTAAAAGTAGCCACAACATCTGAAGCTAATTGATTTAGATAAAAGAGTAGTTATTGAAAATGGAGTTTTTTTTCTTTAAAAACTACATAAAGAAAATGAAATCCATAAATATTAGACCATAAAATTAGTTATTTGACCCCATAGGGAAATAATTAATTTTGTAAGATGATTAAAGGGTAAAACAATATATAACATTAAAATTAAATTTTCCTAGGCACACGTGTGGATTATTTAATTTTAGTGTTTTAAAGTTATTATTTTATCACTAAAGTAGTGTAAATTCACATGCATGATGCATCTTTACCCACAGGAAGACTTAGATTTACATTTGAATATAAAGTATTTTATTCAATTAAAATATAATTCCTTACATTTTGCAGTAATTTTTACTATTATGATTTGTAAGACTGGTCAAATTAAATGCTATCTAATAATGAAAAATTACTCTAATGAAAGAGTTAATTCAGTATTTTGGGTGTAAGGAAATTGACTTTGTGCTAAAGGTAAATAAATTTCGATGCACAGTGGGAGTAATCTAACTACTTAAAGATGATGTATATTAAATTCTATATTCGTAAATCAATTTGGATTGCATCCTAATTGTTATAAGGTCAAGCATTATTGCAGAGCCACTGAAGACCAAATTGTTAAATCCGATAACATTTTAGCTATCACCCTAATAAGGAAGCTTTCAAGAATAAAGTGCAACAATTCTAAAAATTGTACATGAGCACATTATAGTATTCGAGAGATATTGTTGCTCGACTTAAATCTTTAGAATTGAGTTTTTTGAGTAAATTTCTCATCACTTTCATATTCAACTTTTTGCCTAATGAGTATGACCATAAGAAACACATATAAAGAAAATGGTCTATTAATGAACTCTCAGTTATATATGTTCAAGAGGAAAAAAGACTAAAGAATGAGAAATTAAATTCAATTAGCCTAATAACTCAAGGTAATAGGTGATAAGTAAAGGTGGCAATTGGACGGGTTTGGTTTGAGTTTCTTTGGGTTCGAGTTTTTTCAGCTTCAGGTTATTTCGAGTTTGGGCCAATTTAGGTTCGATCATTCTCGGTTCGGGTTCGGGTTTGGGTTGGGTTCGAATTCAGGTTCTTCTTTAACATATCTTTTTTTTTTTTTTGCATTTTATTGCATATCTATCATTTTATTAACCACTTTTATCCTTTTTTTCATTTAATTTGATCAAAAAAATGAGACGTTATCGATCGTTAACCCATGGATTATGTAGGTGACAAAGATAAAATTTAAATACCTAATTATGAATATTTGTAATAAGCAATATAATTCAAATAGTAATTGGGATATTAACATTACATTTTATTTTTAATTTGTTATAATATTAATTTCATAATGATATTATTTATTAAAAATAATTACAAAATTATTCAGAATTAAAAAAACTGAATAATAACTTGCCACGTGTGTTATAAGAAAAAAAATTCATGGAAAATAGCTAAGCGAAATAAGAAATTAAAAATCAAAAAAGTTGAGAGAATTTCAAAAAAGTGGCATCAATAAAATAATTATTAAATATAGGTTAAAGCAAAAAAATAATTCTAAAAAAAGAAATGATAGTTATTGAAATTATTAATAAGGAGATTGCAATTATCTATTTACCCTTTTCCTTTCTCTTTGTCTGCTGTCTCTCTTTTCTACTGCATAAGGGGAGAGTCGGTTTCCCCTATGTGTATTAAAAAAATAAAAATAAAAATTTTGAATTATTATTTAAAAATAATAAAAATAAAATATTTATATTAATCTCGAATTAATATATAAAAATAATAATTAAATGTGTACACATGTTTTGATGTACGTGTTAGGATATCAAAATGTACAACTGATTATAACTAAATATAATTGATTATACCTAAATGTATAACTTCATTTTGAAGAATGCACACGACCCTAAAACGGATTCTACGCCTTACCGTGCACCCATGAAGCATGTGAAAATGTTTGAGAAAAATTGTGCATTTGTAGGGTAACATACATGGCAATCACGTGAGGCATACAAAGAGGAACTGACTCTCCTTTTATGCAATAAAGATAGCAAACAAAGAGCAAAGAAAGGGGTAGATAGGTAATTGTAATCTCCTTATTAATAATTTTAGTAACTGTCATTTTTTTTGAAATTATTTTTTTAATTTCCCCTTATTTAATAATTATTTTCTAATTTTGCTTTTTTAAAATTCTCCCAACCTAATCCTTTCATTTCATCATGCAGATCTACTGTCATCGTCACTCGGCTTCTTTCTCCAAAAAACTCAGCCACTTTCCCCTTGTCTATCATCGCTCTCATCACTCATCAGTTTTCTCTTTCTCATCACCAATCGACTCAATCTCATTAATTCAACCCATCAGTTCAAACCTCAATCCCTTCATTTCATCCTGCAGATCTACTGTCATCTTCACTCGACTTCTTTCTCCAAAAATCTCATCTGCTTTCCCCTCGTCTATCATCGCTCTCATCACTCATCAACTTTCTTCTTCTCATCATCGATCGACTTAATCTCATCAGTTCAACCCATCAGTGTAAGGATTACATCTACTCAAAACTCATGATTACTTAAATTATATTGGGGTTATTTTTTTAATTACACTTTAATAACATCTCATGATTTTATATTATAATATAATGGATACATCCTTTGTGAATTATATAATTTCTCTATTAGAATCATGATTTTATATTATAATATATGATTTTATATTAGAAACTTTTTCTAAATAATATTCATATAATTTAGTATATATTTTTAATTAAATATTATCTATTGTTTTAGATGAAAAGAAAAATGCAATCACATTTGGAGGATAGATTCTCACCTTTAATTATTTTTTGAATTATCCAGAACTTTTAGTTTGTAAGTATGCTTATAATTTATAATATTTTTCTCTTTAATATTAGTTTTGCAATCATAAAAAATTAATACTGTGTTTTACTTCTTTTGTACAACGAAAGCTGATGCAAGGTTCTTTTACTTCCACTTGAAGCTTAAATGGATATTTTTATCTTGATTTTAGTTGAAATAAACGATGGACATGTTGTGAATTAAGAGCACAATCAATCTGAAAGAGATGTCCATAAATATATTGAGCTTACTATTTTGTAATTGCTATATCCTAATACTATATATGTTATCAGATTTTTATCTTTGTACTTGTTTAGTGTTTTGGATTCTTATATTATTAATACGTACATTCAATAGCGCATATGTTTGGATTCTTATATTATTACTATATATTATATCTTTAGTTATTTAGTATTCTTGTATAGCACTTGTTTTCTCTTTATCCTTAAAGTATTACTGAATTTGAATGTAGTTTTTTAAAGTGCTTTTCGTATTTACTTTAACTTTTTTTTTTTACCTTTGTTGGGTTTGGGTATAGATATTGCTTGATACTACATATTGATTTTTAAGTTTTATTTTTAATTATGTTACTCTTATATTCTTTTCTATCATATTGTTAATTTAAGTCTAACATATGATTTTTTTTCATTTTTGATATAATATTATTTATTATAACTTTCATATTTAATTTACTTTATTTTTTGTTATATTAGCACCAGACTCTAACTATCATTGCTTGAAATATCGATTAATACTATAAGAATAATATTTAAATAAGCACTTAAAATTTTACTAGTAAAATAGACGAAAAATTAATCGGTCACTAGCAAAATAGATAAGCATATATTTTTTAATTTATCTTATTAATTTGTTATACTATTATCAAATTTTGATTACCATTACTTGAAATAATAATAATAATAATAATATTCAAAGAAGTATTTAAAATTTTACTAATAACATATATAAACTCTCAATATTTAATGTGTTAGAGTAATACAATTAAAGAAAATATGATAAATGGATTATATACATTATTAATAATATTTTCAAAGCTCATGATATAATTTACTTTTTTATAAATTAATATTTTATCACATATAGACTTGTTCAAGGGTCGGGCTACCCACTTGGTTTAATTGGGCCTGGGTCCGAGTTGTCATATTTTTATACCAGAGTGGCCCGACCTGGCTCGAAATAATGATTCTAAATTAATATAATTTATTTAAATTAACTATAAAATATATAATATTAATAAAAAATTTTTAATGTGACGAACAGTAATTCTGACTTAAATAAGCAGGTTTGGGCACGTTAGAGAATGGCCTACGCTTGAGATTTTAAAAAAATTTAAGCCGTGGCCCAACCCAACTCATGAGCAAGTTTAATCATATTTAAAATATAAATTAAAATTTTAATATTTAATTAAATTATTAAAAGAATGTAAAAATAAAATTCATAATTATAGTTTTTTTACTTATAAAAAATTATTTAATTATAATATCTTCATATTTATTTTTAGTATTAAATTCGGGTTCAGGCTCAGGTTAGTTTTGGTCATTTCGGGTTCGGGCTGATTCAGGTTTGAGCCATTGACTTTTTGGTCAAATCGGGTTTAGTTCGAGTTCAAGCTCAGGTTTTTTGGGTAGGTTTTCGGGTTCAGCTTCATTTTGTCACCCCTACTGATAAGTAGGCAAATGTATTACAAAAATGAAAAAAGAAAAGGCCAATAAAAAAAATGACATCAAGTCCTTCATTGTGTTTTAATTCTGACATACAAGGAAAGATTGCCTACAATATAAAAGGAACTCGAAGATAAAGGTAAACTCATTTTGTATAAATCTTCTTTGGTGATGTTCCTAATAATACATGGTGCTTAGACTTATGTTCAACAAATTATATTTCTATAATCATTTAAGGTTTCATGAAGTCAAATAACCAAAGGAAAGTGGGGAGAACATCTACTACATAAATCGCTAAGGAATATCAGAATTATTTTTTTTTTTTGAAATCAAAATTTGTTTTAAACTTAAAAAAAAGTGTTTTATCTTTCATTTTAGAAATTTTTTTAGGTAAAAGAGTTTTGAATTTAAATTTTTAAATTCTATTATTGAAATTTCAAAAGAAAATTTTTCTATTATATTTTTATCATTAACATGGATCCTAATTGTGAGAATAAGTTTGTTAATTATATATATAATTTTTGGTAGTAAAGATGTGCTATAGATAAAAACTCCTTTAAAGTTGTGTAATAAAGATTATGTCACATCTCCATATAAAAATTTACCAGAATTAATAATGATAGAGTTCTTAAAACTCTTTAGTCTGACACTTAAGTTAGTTGCATTAAAGAAAAAAACAAACAACAAATCCACAAAAGGAGGCAAAAGAAAGCACTGTAATATTTAGAGATCATACATTTTCTCCTAAATTTATGGATTGATGCATTAAAACTGCTACTGATGTCTTTATTAAAGCGCCAACTAAATTTTTTTCTAAAACTTTCTTAGAACTACAAAATAGTTGGAATCCAAGCTAAGATATTATGAACTTGGGTTGTCCAATTAAAGTGAAGGCTTATAACCTAAACATAAGGAAACTGGATCCAAGAACAGTTAGCAATTATAGGCTATGTAATTAACTTAAAGTGGTAAAGGTTTTAAATGTCTCTTATATTCAATTAGAATTGTTGGAGCTAGAAATACTAAGTTTTTTATGGATTATGAATCCAATAGGAGTGACTTTCCTCGTAAGGTTGATATTAAAGAATAAATTTATTTAGATTGATATTTTGTAAAGGACTTATTTGTTTCTCAAAAACAAACATACATAATTAACTGGAGAACAATCAAATCAAAGTACAATGTTTACAACAGATAATTAATCTCACTGACTCATGGTGTACAATATGTACAAATGATTATATTTGGGTAAGAAACTAGCCATTTCCATGACTTGGTTGTATATCTATAAAAGTCCAATTTTGACATTGGACATAAAGATGATCTCGTTCTCACTAGCCATGAATAGTAAAAATTTTATACTTTAGCATAAAGCTATAATAAAAGAGATGAACCATTGGCCAATAATCCAGTCTAATAACTTGTTAAATTGCCTTTTGGTAATTTTGAATGATATAAGGTTAGACTAATGGTCAAAGGTTTCATTCATAGAAGGCATTGATTACCATGAAACTTTCTCTCCAGTTTTGAGAAAAGTTTCATTAAAAATTATTATAGCTTTCTAGCTTATTTTAATTGAGAGTTACATTAAATGGTGGTGAAAACAACTTGCTTGAATAGGGATCTTGAGAAGAGGTATACATAATTCTACCTAAAGGTTTCTTTGAAAGATCATTATATAGACTATAACAAGCATCCCACTAATGGTATGTAAAGTTTAATAATGTTGAGACATATTTGGCTTTGGTATGTAAAGTTTAACAATGTTGAGACATCATTTGGCTTTACTAAAATTGTTATTGATCATTGTTTATACCTTAAAGTCAATAGGAGCAAAGCATAATTTTAGTGCTATATTTTGGTGATATTCTCCTTGCAAAACTAATTTAGCTTTGTTACATCAGACAAAGGTTTTCTTTCTTAAAACTTGATATGAAGAATTTGGGTGAAACTTCATATATCATAGGCATAAAGATTCATAGAGGTAAGTTTGAAAAGACATGAAGTCTATCTTACGAAGCCTATATCAAGACAGTTTTGGAAAGAATTAGGATAACAAACTATTCAGTTGCAAGGGTGTAAATTGTAAAAAGAATATTTCAATTTCACTCAATATCTCCAAATAATTTGGACAAAGAGCATATGAAAGGCATTACATATGCATACAATATTGGGAGCCTTATACATGATCAAGTTTATAAAAAACTTGACATAAGGTTTATAGTAGAAGTGCTTGGTAGATATTAATGTAATCCTAGCCTTGGACTATGAAAATGCCAAAAGAATTACATTATAAAGTAATATCACAAGCAATAAGGCTGAAATATTTTATCTCTAGTTTAAGAGTTGTCAACAAGGCCATTAAAGACCTATTGTAAAAACTCTTATGCAGTATGCTTGTCAAAGAATGATAAAAGTGGAAGTCGTAGCAAGCAAATAGATATAAAGCTAACTTATTGTTAAAGACTTTATAAAGAAGTAAGAAATAGAAATCCAGCACATCAGTATAGGTTTAATAATAGCGGATCCCATGACTAAAGCATTATCAACAAAACAGTTTAAAATTCATATGGATCATATGGAGTTAGTTAAATTCTGTCAAGATGTATTCTGGCATCTTTGATTTGTTAATTTCATATTCTTAGAGTTTATGGACATGTTTTAATTTGTACACATAAAGTTTACATATCGAGTGGACCTTAAATGATTACAGAAAATTCATTCATAAAGTGTTATCTTATAAAGTGCTCTTTTAGAGATGACCATGCATTGTAATACATGGAAAGGAATATTCGGATTAGAATGCCACACCATGATTCGTGCTACGTGAATCTTTAATTAAATGGGAGTTTGGTTAGAGTAACTTGTGGCCATACTAAAGTTTGGATTTAATTATCACCTATCTAGGTTCTCAGTTTATCATATAAGCCAAGTGGGAGAATGTTGGATTTTATATGGCCCACATGATAATTAAGTGGACTGAGATAAATATTTTAATATTGAGGCAATATTATCTAGTAAATCCTATTCAAATTAACTATTCTAGTGGTAAAGGTTAAACTCTACTTCAGTAACTACTTAGAATACAGATTCCTTGATGGTAGAATACAACTCTAATTAGTTTTTTAGTATAAGTCCCTTATCTAGTCTATATAAATTGCCTATACACCTTCATAAGGTAATTATCAAGAAAAATAAATAAACTAGAAAGCTTATACAGGGTGTTCATTTTTATGTACCAGGAGCGAGATTGCATTCTTAATCAACAATGGCTAGAGGTACATTCTTAATATAAATCTTATAATGACAACAAAAAAATATGAAAAGTCAAAACATAGCCATATACTATAATTATGCCCATGGCCTATGCACACATCTAATCAACTCCCTCCTTGAAACTAAAAAGTTTAATACTAGTTTGAATTTACAATTGCAAAGTTGCCAACAGAAAAGCGAATTGTATAAAAACAACGTATAAAAGAAATGGCTTATCGGCATTTTTGGTAATAATCTAATCTATTCACTTACGCTCAATCGAAGATCCAAATGAACCAACAAAAATGTAACAAAGAATGAGGAAAAAAGGAAAAACTATGAACACTTCTCACAAAAACTTTCATTCTACTCAGCATGTTCAAACTAAAGGATTCAACCAAACTTCATTATTTAAAAAAAAAAAATAGCTTGCTTCCGGTAAATACAACTGTACAACCATAGAAATATAAAATAAATCAGCCACTTATTGCCAGACCAGAAAAGAATCCATCAACTTAATCGGGGTTGGCGGTTCCAACATACCCCTTTGTCCACGGAATGAATAGGCACAAAATTCATATTTACCAGCAAAATATCAACTTAAGATAAGAAAAGGTAAGGGAAAGAATTTATCTGAAAGAGGAACAATGCGATAGCAAGGTGTAATGAACCTTTGGTGAGCAAAAAATGGGATCATAAAACCCAGAAAAAGAAATGTACGGAGCACCAAAGAAATAGTCATTTGCCCATCTTGATGCCGCTCTTTAAAAGCAAGGCTTCCGCTCTGTTGGAAACGTAAATTTTCGATGAGTATTGTTAAAATGATCTCAACGCCTTTATGTCAGCACCCTGCAAATACAAGCCATCAAAGCATATGCGAAAACTTAGAGCAACTGCAGCTATATTCATGCCATTTAAGCTTACAATGCCAGTTAGGCATTTATTAAGTGCCAACAATTAGTGATAATCAAAGCCTAGGACCAGAAAATCACGGTACTAATAAGAAAATCAACATGTCATGAAATTCAAATAAAGATTTTAATTTGTATAACAAGTAACTTTGCCTCAGATTCACTAAAGCAGAAAGTGTTTTCAGCCTCGAGATCTTAGATTAGAGTTGACATTCTACATTAAGTACTATAATTTTATAAGAAACTTTCAATGGATTCTACAACATATTGTACCCAAACCTAGTTGATAATACAGAAAACTGAAAGAATAGCAACAGATTAAAATAATTTTCTGAGTGGAAAGGTTATCTGAAACCAGGTTTAGGCAACAGATTCAGACCATTTTACTGCAGGCTAGAACCTACTACAAGCGTCGGTTTCATCGTTGATCCAACAATGAATAATTAAATACAACATAAAACAAAAGATAAGGTGAATAAAAATCAAAGAACATATAAGTAGGAACTGAGCTGTACCTAGTAATAAACCAGGCAAACAATATGAATGAAAAATAAAAGTATTATACCATAGATTATAAAGAATAGTACCTTCAACTTTTGACGATGTTGCTCAGCCAGATTTTGAGGGCGGTGTGCAGATGGAAATCCTTTTGATACAAAATGAACAAGAAAATCATCCCCAAACTTCTCATATATCACCTTCTGAACCAACACAACTTCACCCAATAAAATATGCTGAAAAAGAGAGTAAGAAATCACAAAGTATGAAGAAATGAGTATCAACTGTCAGCATATCCATGTATAACAAAAGCTTTCTAACTCATCAAGCAAAGCAAATAACACATTCTTCACAGACATCGTGGAAAAGATCAAAGAAGGTAATGATTTTTCAGTCTACGAAACAGGCCATAAAAGTTTCCTCTATTTCTACTTTGTTTTACACTCACTGATTCAGATACCATGATGTACCTTAAAACATTCAATCAATGATAAGTTCCTAACCACATGACAAAGCATGCAGATGCAAAAATGTAATGGACCAGTATAAGAAGCTGTTTTCCGTAATACATAGAACCCTCAAGCAATGTTAAACTATCATGCTGGAATCCTTTTCTGAAATATGAATTTATATCTCCTTAACAAGATACAAAAGCAATGCAATTAAGGTGCGAAGTACTGCATATCATTTTACAGAGGCAACAAATCCGTGTTTCTTGCAGAACAACAATCAGGCATAATTACTAACTTATTAGTTAAAATGACAAAAAGAATAACTAATTTGTTAATTGCTTTTTGCTTTTTCTTTGGGGTTAAGTAATTCTGCAACCATATAATCCATGATGCCAAATACTGTGACACATAGACAATAAATTAATAACACTTATTACTACAAGCCTGTTAAAATATATATCATACGTGACACCAGCTATTGCAAAACAAAGAAAAAATAAGTTATTAAAAAAAAAGTATTCTTACAGTGTTTGCACCACCAAACTCGAAGGATTTGTCAAGAATGCTGTAGCAAACAACAGTATATCGTAAAGTTCTCTATCATAAAACTTTGGAAACCAGGTACCTCTAAATATTTAACCCCTCAGAGCCATAGACATATTATTAAATCCACACAACAAAGCTAAGCATAAAATTTTAGAAAGGAAACAAACCTTTTCTTCACCATAAGGCTTGGCACACCATTCTTTAATTAACTTAATAAATATCTGTACACA
>JBBYHM010362690.1:5278-20149 GCA_038381775.1 Adansonia rubrostipa | reverse complement strand
TAAACACAAGCTAATTAAGCTTAAGTTTTAGTTATATCAAAACTAAGATTAATTCAAAGCTAATATAGCTAACAATCAAAATTAGACATTTATAGGTATACAATCAAGTCATAGAAATGGTTAGTTTCTTAACCATTGGATCTCTTAATTCTATAATCATTGTACATACTGTACAACTTTAGTTAGTGAGATTAATGATCTATTGTAAATGATGTACTTGATTTCATTGTTCTCCACTTAATTTTGTATGTTTGTTTTGAGAAATAATCAAGTCTTTTACAAAATATTAATATAAAAAAATTATTCTTTAATATCAACCTTACGAGGAAATTCATTCCCGCTAGACTCATGATCCATAAGAAACTTAACATTTCTAGCTTCAATAATTCTACTTGAATATAAGAGACATTTAAAACCCCTTTAAGTTAATTGCATAGCTAATGACTTTTAAGTATTCTTGGATCATAGTTTTCTTATGTTTACGTTATAAGTCTTCACTTTAACTGGACAACCCAAGTTCATAAATGCATTAAGCTGGATTCCAACTATTTCATAATTTTAAGAAAATTTTAGAAAAAATTTAGTTGGAACTTTAATGAAGACATCAACAGCAGTTTTAATGCATCAATTCATAAACTTAAGAGAACATGTATGATCTTTAAATATTACAGTGCTTTCTTTAGCTCCTTTTTGTGGACTTTTTAGTTTGCTTTTTCCTCAATGCAACTAACTTAAGTGTCAAACTCAAGAGTTTTAAGGACTCCATCATTGTCAATTGTCCTAAATTTCTATATAGAGATGTGACATAATTTTTATACCGCTATTTCGAAGGAGTTTTATTTATAGCACATCCTTACTATCATAAATCATATTAATAGCCAACAAACGTATTTTCACAATCAGGATCCAAGTTAATGATGAAATATCTAATACAAATTTTTTTTCTTTTGAAATTTCAACAATAGAATTTAAAAATTTAAATTCAAAACTCTTTTTACTTAATAAAATTTCTAAAATTAAAGATAAATCCTTTTTCTAAGGTTTAAAACAAATCTTAATTTCAAAAAATTTCCTGATAGTTCTTAAAGATTTTTCTATAGATGTTCCTTCTACTTTTCTTTGGTTTCTTTGACTTTACAAAATCTTGAATGGTTATGGAAATATAATTTATTGAACATAAGTCTAACCACTTTGTATTTATTAGGAACATTACTAAAAGAGATTCATACAAAATGAGTTTACCTTTATTTTCGAGTCACTTTTATCTAAATCTTTCCTTATGTTTCTGAGTTAAAACAAAATGAAGGACTTGAAACCATTTTTTTTATTGGCATTTTTCCTTCTTCATCTTTATAATATATTTGCCTACTTATCACTTTTACCTTAAGTCATTAAGCTAATGGAATATAGTTTCTCATTCTTTAATCTTTTTTTCCTCTTGAACACATATAACCAAAAGTTCATTGATAGACCATTTTCTTTATGTGTGTTTCTCATGGTCATACTCATTAGGAAAAAAAGTTGAATATGTAAGAGATAAAAAATTTACTTGAAAAACTCATTTCGAAGATTTAAGTCAAGCAACACTATCTCTCATATCTCATAATTTGCTCATGGATAACTTTTAAAATTGTTGCACTTTATTCTTGAAAGCTTTCTTATTAGGGTCACAGCCAAAACCTTATCAGATTTAGCAGTTTGATCTTTAGTAGCTTTACAATAATCCTTGACATTATAGCAATTTAGGATGAAATCCTAAAATTGATTTATCAATATAGGATTTGATGGACATCATCCTTAAATAGTTAGATTGCTTCCATTATACATCAAAATCTATTTTCCTTTGTTCACTTTATTCATAGAGGGCAAATTGTCCATTCGAAACATTAAGTCAAGGTCCTTATACCTTAAATAGCTTAATTAATTTCTTTATTAGAGTAATTTTATATCATCATATAGCATTCAATTCTAGTAGCCTTATTAATCACAATAGTAAAAATTGCTATAAAATGCAAGAAACTATATTTTAATTGAATAAAACACTTTATATGCAAATGTAAATCTGAACCTTCCTGTGGATAGAGGTGCATCATGCATATAAATTTACATAACTTTAATGATAAAACAAAACTTTAAAATACTAAAATTAAATAATTGATACTTGTGGGCCTAGGAAAATTTAACTTTAATGTTATAATGCTTTAACCATTTTACAAAATTAATTATTTCCTCTAGGCCAAATAACTAATTTCATGGTCTAACACTTAATGAATGTAATTTTTCTTTATGTAGTTTTAAATGACTACTATTTTATCTAAATCAATTAACTAAAAATGTTGTGGCTACTACTAAGTTAATGATTTATAACTTAGTAATAACATATGACATGTATGCATAAAACTTATTGCATATCACAAATAATTCTTTATCATGCTATTTTTCTTGTGTAGTTATTTAAAAGAAACCTTATTTTAAATAACTACTAATTATCATCTAAATCCACCAACTTAGGATGTTGTGGCTAATTTTAAGCTAGTGATTTAGAACTTTAATAATGACGTCCTTAATATATGTAGAATTCTTTCTTGCATATTAATAACTGCAGTGGAAAATAATATTAAATGATATTAACTTATTGCAAGTATAGCATAAATAATTACCTATTAATGTCATCCTCTGTATGTAGTTATTTAAAGAAAACTTTATTTTGAATAACTACTAATGTAACCAAATCAATCAACTTAAGATGCTATGGCTATTCCCAAGCAATTGATTTAGATTATTTATAATGACATAATATATGTATACCATAAATAATTGCATACATGATTTAATAACTCAAACATAAACCAAATAAATTCATGGTATAAAACTTTATTGATATTTACCATATGTAGTTATTTAAAGAAAAATTTCATATTTTAAATAACTATCAATTTATCTAAATTATGTAACTTAAAATGCCATGGTTAGTACCAAGCAAATAATTTAGATCATTAACAGTGACATCATCCCCTATGTACTAAAATTTACATACTACAATGGAATTTCAAATTGTCAAGCTATAATATATTCCAAACTCATGACTAATATTTATGCATTCCATGGCATGTTTTTATTTAATCATATAAACTATGTATAAGATCATAATCTATTTATTTCATAATATACACAGATATGCATATTAAGATTGTAATATTAACACAAACTTTAGCAAGCAAATATGCACTTATCTATAGATTGAGGGTATGAATTTTTTTGGTCACTTTATAGGGAGAGTATATATTGCCAAAATATTTTTTACATGCCCAAATTTTTATCATGAAATAAAAGCACAAAAAATTTTATGCATAAACTCATTTATTATTTTAATTAAAAATAAATATTAAAAAATAAATATTTCATGAATTCTAAAAATTCTAGAAAATAAAAATTAAAAATAAAAGCTAAGCATATCTAAAAAAAGAACTAAAATCAAAACTACCAAAAATTGGCACTATACATGCCACAAATGCCACTTGCCGAATGTGATCTTAGACTTGACTTGCTTAAACCACGAAAGCTACATATATTTTATCACCCAAGAATATACTAATATACCCAAGGATAAGTTGAATGTATGGTGCCAAATTTGATAAATGGCATAGCCAAAGGTTTGGCACTACAAGCGCTACATTCATTTGTTTTTAACTTTTCATGTTTTATGGTATTTTATGCAATTTCTCATCCAATATCTCATGCAATATATCATGATTTTAGTTGATATATGTCATGCAATATATGATGCTTATTTATCATCATATTAAGAATATATAACACATTAACATACTTTTAGGGCCATTACATGGGTCGGTATATAAATATAAGTATTTTTAAGGCTTCAGATCATGAATAATTTCATACTTCGTACACATTCAATAAAGGATATCTTTAAATTATGAACAACATAACTAGAGGACCTAGCTCTGATGCCACATATAAGATTTAAATTAGGAACATACTTCTAGCCATTGTTGATCAATAATGCAATCTTGCTTCAAGCATATGAAGACATGCACCCCATATAAGCCTTCTGGTATATTTCCTTTACTTGATAAAATTACCTTATGATGGTGCACAAGCAATTTATATACACTAGACTAGGAACCTATATTAAAAAACTAATTAGAGTGGTATCCTACTATCAAGGAATCTATGTTCTAATTAGCAATTGGAGTAAGAGTTTAACTCTTATCACTAAAGTTTTAACTTAAATAGGATTTACTAGATGATATCACCTTAATATTTATTAAATATATATTTCGATCACTTAATTATAATGTGGGCCACATAAAGTCTAACATAATTACCAAATGTCGAGATTGAGTCTGAATATTAGATAGACCCATACTCATGTGTAGACCTATCAATTGATGGGTCAGGTTGGTTTTGGGGTTAAGTCAGGTTGGATCAGGTTAATTTTGGTTCGAGTCATTTTTTAGCTTGAGTCATCTCAAGTTTGGATTACTTTAGATTCTGGTTAATTGAGTTTGACATTAAGGTTTTTTGGGTTCAGATCATTTGGGTTTAATTTATTAATTTTAAAATCAAATCAAAAAAATTTAAACAATTTATTTGATTCATTCAAATTTAATTAGAATTTTATTAAAATATAGAAATTAATAATAAATAATATTTAAAAATAAACATAAAAATGATGATTTTAATAAAAATAAATATCCCTCTGACTTAATTTTTGAATTTAAGCATAATCATATAATTTTCGAATTTAAGTATCTATTTAACTTAAATGAACATTTTTGGTCAATAAGTTTTTAATAAATATCAACAATAGAATGTGTATTATCTATTTGAAATGTCCTCAGTAACAATTTTTTTATCTATTGAAAATGAAGGATAAAAACTATGTATTTTCAGTAAATAAAAAAGTAAATGAAAGTGATTTTTTTTTTCAAAAAAAAATTAGAATGGATTTTTAATGAAAATTAAAAGTATCAATTACTCTTTAAAATGCCCGAGTAAGTATGAGTAGTAGGGTATTGTCAAAAGTATTGGGTGTCTCAAAAATCATTTTTGCAAAGATTTTTTTTTCTAACTATAATCATCCATAAAAGACTACCAAAAATTTTCTTTCCTAAAAAAGAAGATAATGAAAAATGAAAAGGAAAAGAAAGAATAAATTCCAAATTAATTCAAGTGTACTACATTTTTCAATTCTTTGCATCATTTGCATTCATGGGACTCGTATATATGAATATGACTCTTTGACAACAAAACTCTAAGAAAGTAACAAGCGTTGGCTCCAGTGAAATATCGCGGTGATAAAATCCCATTAAATAATACAAAAAATATTGGAGTATTTAGTGAGGCTTTTTAATAATTTTTTTCATATAAAAAATAAAAATAATTGAAATGATTAAAAAAATAAAGTTTCTTGAAAAAAAATTAAAGAGATTATTTTTTAATATAAAAATTAAGATAATTTTATAAGGGACAAAGGATAAATACTTGATTAATTGGTAATGTTTTATCAAACAAACATTGTAAGGAGGCAAACAGCTTCCTTACATGTAATCATACTTTCCAATCCAAATTCTGTTTTCCCTAACCAAAATTATCTTTTTAACAAGTATTAATTAATCTTATGATTTTGTTTAAAGGATAAATTTTCATAGGTGATCAATCTAACCAAACAAAAGATTAGTTGCTGACTTCCTATTTTTTTCAAAATCGTCTAGGATTGAAAAAGGGTTATGACAATGATAAAAATTTTTAACATATTTTTTCTTTTTTATTTTATAGTGATTCTTTTGGTATACTTTGAGAATATTTAAGGAAATAAGAAAAGAAAAAGGAAAAAAATAACAAAGAAAATGGATATAGGCTAGCCTATTTTTGAGTTCCAAGATTCAATTCAAAAATCTTAACCCATTTAGCAACTTGAACCCCCAAAACCCATAAGAATCCAATATTCAATTTAAAACCCAAAATTAATTTTAAGGTTGAATAAATTTAAAGTAAAAAAGATATGTTTCGAGTTAGTTTAATACAAAAATTTTAACTTTCAATTTAAATAGCATTTGGCTCAAATTAAAAATTTTGAAAGAAATTAATTTCGAAATCAAATGCAATTTAATTCAAATTAATAGATATTTTTAAAGAATCAAGACAAAATTAGGTATTTAAATAATATATAAATCATCGTAATAATATACACATGTCAATAATCTATTTTATATACTTTTAAAAAATTACGTGACATTTAAATTAAACACAAAATACTTACACTAAAGTAACATGTATAAATATAACGTTAAGAGATTAGATAATTTGACCTAAATTACATTACACGATATTATTTTAATGTAACATAGTAATCATTAAAATAAAATAAAACATATTTTATGTATTTTATTCTAAATTATATGGGAATAGATTATATATTTTTTTTAAATAATATGTATAACGTAAGGAAGCTATGATATTAACATAGTTATACCCAAGACAGTTAAAATATATTTATTTGTTTTAAATTTTCTTATAATTATATACTTTATTAATTTATCTAAAATATTATCATGTTTTTAAAAGATTATTTTAACATGTAATCAAAGTTTATTTTTATTTTTTATTCCAAGTCCTTCAATCTATCGATGAAAGATTAAAATGTAAGTGCAATATTCTTTGTTTGTTTAAGAATTCTTCAGATCGATCTTTAGAAAAATAATCAGTTGAGCAAAAATCATTTGAAGTGAACATCCGTCAACAAATTCTAATGTAATATTTCTTCAAGTTCATATATAAGGATTTTGCTATCAATCTCAAGCATTAATCAATGCATTGAAAATGGTTGAAAATTACCCTTTCTTATCAGACAAAAAAAATTAAAAAATAATAATAACTAAAAGTATTCCAAAAATAATAATAACTAAAAGTATTCCAACTAATCTCATGATGAAAATAATTCTTATAATAGTATAACCATAGATCTTGCATTGTGCTTGCACATATATAGTCATTGCATTATTTTGCGTAAAAGGAAGACATCAAATATAAGATCAATTACATATATGAAATGATAATTATATATTTTATTTTACTTAAAAATTGTAATTACAAATTATAAAATTAAAATAAATTAATAATTCATTTTATGGTTATTTTTTATTAAATTAATTTTTTAAAAATAAAATTATATTTTATTAAAATTCGAGTTATTTCGAGTTCAAGTTGGTTTGTTTTGGATTGTTGACTTTTTTATCAAATTAGGTAGGATTGGGAATAGGTTTGGGTGGGTTGGTCAAATTTTTTCGTGTTCAGATCAGAATTAACAGGTCTATTCCAATTTGTAAAAATAAAACACATACCACATTTCTTCTAGCAATATTTTTTTTTTATCTTTCATACATTGATAATATTTATTATTTATTTATCTCATAAAAATAAGAAGATTATCTTATTTTTACTCCTTATTTTATAAAAAAATTCATAAATTTCTTTTCTTGAGTAATTATTTTTCTTTAATCATAACATAATTAATTAATAAGATTACCCTAAACCCAAAACTTAGCACTGTTATATTAAAAATAGAACTTTAACAACTTTATAAGAAAAATCACATGCATCTTTATCAGCTATCATGTCACCCAGACAGGTTGTGACAACATAATAATTATTAATGGGCAAAACACTTATGGTATGTTTGGTTCACTGGAACTAAATAGAGCTGTAATGGAATAGTTGTTCTATAAGAATGAAATAGAGCTAGAATGGAATTCTATAGTAGTAGTTTAGTTTAGTGAAATAGAACAATCTGGGATTCAAATCTTTGAGAAAAGGGATTTAATCCCTTGAAGTAATTTTTTATTTTGCCTTAGGTTGGAATAGCCATTCAGTGGTGGAGCACTGATATTACTTTTGGTTCAATGGAATGAAATAGAGCTATAATAGAATAGCTATTCCATGGAAATGAAATAAAGTAGGAATGGAATGAACAACTATATGCAATAGCTTGATTGAATGGAACAGATCAGCACGAGCCTAAGCATTTTTTATTCTACCTATGGGGGGGGGCTAGAATGGATATTGAATGATTTCTTAGAATAAGGCTGTAATTGGCTTTTTCGTAAAATAGCAAATCCATGAATCAAATAGCTACATTACTATAGCATGATAAAATATGACTATAATAAGATAACTATTGTAGTGAACTAAACGCACTGTGAATGGTTATTCTGAGATTTTATAGAATAATCTATGAACCAAATAGTTGCATTACTATAGAGCATTGAATAGACTCATAATAGAATGCCTATTCCATTGAACCAAATGAGGTGTTAAAAGAGTCGAATCAAGATGTACAACCTGCATATGAAGATCTTGATGACGTATTAGCAATAATATTTTGAAAAATGCATCATTTAAGTATTTAAATTTACTTGACAGCATTACAGCTAATGGAATGAACCCTACATTAGACACTAACTCACCAATCATCACCAAATTTGGAAATTACATTTTGCTTAGAGACAACAATGGAGTTGGACGGGATCAAGATTATTTATCCATTTTCACTTTATTTTTGTATGAACAATGTTAAAAACATCTAATTTCGTGGACATCGATTATCTTCATAGCTATTTTACAATGTTTCACTCTATCTTTTTACTAATAAATTTTAATTTAAAGTGATAAAAGAATGGATGATTTTTATTGATGAACATAATTTTAAATTCTTTAGTGTGTGTATATATATATATAAAGTATACATAATATTAATGTATATATATTATTTTAATATATATACTAAAAATATAAAAGACATATATAATATGTTGAAGAGTAAAATAATAATTTTAAAAAGCGGCGAAGCAAAGTAAGTATTTACAAAAATCAGCCAACTCCATCCCACCTTCACTTATTTTAATGTACCTTTCAAAGCGTGTCGATATAAAATTGATAGAACCAATATGGAATCCATATAATAGATCAAGTTTTCTTATCTCTACTTTTATTGTCATCGATAAGACATTTAATAATACATTAATATGATATGTTTATTATAGATATGATATTTTATTTAAAATTATTATATATTTAATAATTTAAATAGATTTATTTTACATGATTGATACCAGAAACACGTACTTATGTGAACAGATTGACGGACGTGTCTACTAAAACTGAAAGTATCTAATTTTATATCGGAAAATCCTAACAGATTGAGGGAGGGATTATTACAGTCTGCAACTCCCCAAGTCCTGAGATATGATCTCTTTCGCTATTTTCACTTTTGAAAAATAAGAAAGAAAGAAGGTAGACGTAGCTTAAATTAGCTGCAACAATACTTCATCGGCGGAAGATGGATGAATACTTCACTTCCAAGTTTGCACCAAAAAACTCATTAATTTCTGCTGAACTCGAATATCTCAGTTCGGCGTTTAAATTGTATTCGCAGATATATTCTTGATCATGTTATATTTATATTAATTGAGGATATAATCGATATTATAGATGCCAATTATGGAAAATATTGACGTTAGAGAAAATTAAAACCTCAACAGTTGTAACATTACTTTTCTAATCCTTTTCTCAGTCATGCCAGCAAAGGAGCATAACTACACATCTTCGAATAATGTAAAGCCTCCCCTTTTGCTCCCTGAGATACCCTCTAAGCTTTCTGCATGAAATCTTCCTCTTGGATTCTCCCACGGCAGCAGCTGCTGCACTACTGCTACTACTTTTGCTCATCTTCATCTTCTAATTTCTTCTTTCGTTATTTTCGCTTGGCTTTTTTACTTTTTTGGTGACAGAAATAGAAAGAAAGCAAAGCAAAAAGCTGAGAATTTTGTACTGAAATTGTTTGAAATGAGAGGGAGTGGCAGGCTTCTTATAGACAGAGTGAGGTTTGGTCCACGTTCCTGCATCTCAGCTTTCAAATTAAAAAAAAAAAAATTCCAATTTTCTTCTCTTGTTATAAGTGCAACACGTCATCATTGTTGAAAAATATTTAATACCCAAAGCAATACCAGCATAATATATTTAACAAATATAAAATTATATAATAAAAAATACGATAAATATAAACATGATATTTTTAGTACATATATAATTTTATATTTATAATTTAAAATATTTAATAATTTATATTATATTTAGATTTATATAATATAAAATATACATTCACGAATAGTCTAATCTAATAATTGAGCGACATTGACGAAAATTTTGAAGGAAAAGACTATAGGCAATTTAAGGAAAGTGGTGTGATGTTTCATTTTCAATTATCATATTGTTGGAACCATTTTTATTTACTAGATTAACCTTCTCTTTTGCTCTTATTCTTAATTAAAATTTGTGAAATATATCAAAATTCTTTTGCTCAGTCAGTCTGTGCCTACCATTTACAGTATTTCACTAAACCATATTGGCATGTGCCCATAAATATTTAAGCATCATCTTCAGTAATTTGAAGGAGAAAACAAAATGTTACTTCAAAATTTAATACTTTGTCTCAATTATTTTATCCCTAGTACAAAAAAAAGGAAATAATAGAATAGATGGCGACTTTATACTCAAATTTTGAGAAACTTTATCTTGTATGATAATATAATTTCATTAACGAGAATAAAATTTTTGAAAGTTTTGAATTAAATTATGAACCACCCTTACTATTTACCAGAAAGAACACCTGAAATTAACTATTTTGGCAGCCAACTGGGGAATTGGAGGGTCCCATTTCATAGATACTGTTTAAAAGATACCAAAATAGCATTCAATTTAAAATTAATTGGTATGTAACTTTGAATATGAGAGTGTACATATTTGCCTATTGTGCCAATCAACTTCAATTTAAATAATCTATAAGATTAATGATATTGTTAAAAAAAAAAAGTTAGAGTATTCAAAATACAAAATTACTAAAGGAAAGTTGAAAGGAGATAAGGGAATAGATTATGCATCAAACCATAGAAATCATGGTCAAACTCCTTATTTTTCCTCCTCCAATTGTGGCGGTCACAAGGACCATGTTGATTTTTATGATTAAATGTTATAAACAAGAGAGGTATGTTAACCGATGCCTAATGGCATTGATTAAGGTGAAATCAAAGGAGAGAAACATGCAAATAATGATTTTTTTTTTTGATTTAGTAGTAGTAATGTATTAAATAAAAAATAAAAATTTTCTTAAATTAGTAATTGAATAATTTTTAATCAATGTTATAGATATTAGTTAAGCAAACTCTAAATACATTGTGCAACATCTTATGTGATAAAAAGTCAAACAAGGATAGGATAAACATTATTAGAAAGTTCATGTACAAGAATTATGACCCAACATTACAGCCTTTCCAGGTATTGGAGGGGGCTCCATTGAGGTTGAGATTGCTTAAGGTTGGATCTAATTAGAAAAATGAAGAGACAACGCAGAGGCAGTAATGGTTTACAACAATTAACGATCCTATTCTATATACGAAACTTTGAGAGCTCAAAACTCAAAGCATTGCCCATGGGATTTGAGAGACAACTTCGAATTTCAAAACCTAAACCAAACAATATAGAATTGATTATGAATCTAATCTAATCAACTTAAAACACAGCTAGCTAGCATAATCCCACGTGTTTTGCCTAGTGCTTCACAAGATCTCATAATTGTACACTTAAAAGGGGATTAATCTCCGGCGTCCTTGAAACGTGCTCAGAATTGACCAAACATAAACCGAAACTCCTGGAATACTCGGTACTTTGACATAAATGTTGTTTCTTACAGCGATTTATTCATAATTTTTCAATCTTCTAGTACTGGGGTTCTTTTATTTTTGCATTACTATAATTATATAGCTTTGTATTTACAGGAGACAATAGAGTAGATCGTTGACACTAACTTTAAACTTTTCTCATCTTAAAATAATGAAGATAACAACTGTCAAACCAAGTCTGGATTAATATTGAACTTTTGTTCCTAGTAATAAGAACATATTTTTGTCAGTTCAATTAGAAAAATTCGATTCTTGAACGTAACTTGACCCTTTTAAAGAGATATATATATATATATTGCCCTGAGAGAAAAAAAAGAAATAGAAAAAAAAGGTATGCTGAAAACTAGTTGTTGATAAAAGAAGACTGCAACATTAAATTATCTCAAGTGACTGAATATTACCAAACAAAACTGGGACCATGTTTTTGTCTCAACTTGTTGCTTGCTCGTTTTATTCAACGTAAAATTTTGTAATAGAAAATATGTACTGTAGAAAGAGGACAGGCCGGCACGTGATAACCCCGTGACAGACATGGTCGTTGCCTTATATTAGACAACCAAGATTTTTTGTTAGGTCGTTGTTCTTGATTAGTAAGGGAGGTTGCTTAATTGGTTAACTTGATGTTTAGCAACAATTAACTATAAATATATATGGATTGATCCGTGTTTTTGTATTCTATAATATGGTTGGATTATCGTATCTTTGTCTTGGTTTCTTCGAAGATTTCGTATGCCACCAACGTCCTTAACACGTACGGTTCAATGTACTAAGTGAGAATTTTAGGATTAAGAGATTCATATTTATATTTAAACTTAATTAGTAGTAGCATTTTTTGATGAATAAACAAGCATCCTATACCTAATTATGCTAAATCTTGAAAATTGATATTCTGAGCACCTAGAGCAGCAACCGTATTAGTAACTAAATGACCATAACAAATCCTACAATAATGAATTTTAGTTATTTTCTTATAAAATAGGCCAATTATTAAACGAGTTTATTTACTTAAAATATCTTAATCCCCTAAAAATAAAATTTTTGAAAGAATTTTTGTTTAAATCACAATTTGATAAATTTAAATATCGATTAGAAGTATTTACGAGTATGATTGAGCTTGCAAGCTTGATAGTCATATAACCCAAATAAATCTTTTTTAACCACCAGTAAAATAAGACCTTTGAAGCTTGAGTTAATATTTTAGCAGTGTATCATGAGAACTCAGTTTTATTTGAATTTGATAATTTTAGATACAATATGAAAGAACAACACCTTTAGTAACTATAAATATAATATAATAAATATGACATGATATGTTTAAAGACGATTGAATGACATAATTAATGCACATATTTTGTTCCTATCTAAGATTTTGAAAGATTTAATATTTTATGTTGTTTTTTGTATTAAAAAAAGTAAATACAATACACGTACAAGCAATTCTCTGATTAGTAATTACCCTTTGTAACGTGATCTCTTAGAAGAAAAAATGATGGAAGAAGATTTTGTGCAAAAACGCAGGCCAACATCAGTGAAGAAAGCCAATTTTTTTGTTTCAAGATTTTGTTGGCCGATTCCGACATGGGAGATACGTTACGAATTTTAGTGGCTGCGGGGTAAAGTCTAAAAGATTGTTGCTATGACCCAAATTAATATTTTGGTAATCGAAAAGAAAAGGCAGATATTTAATTTTCTTTGAACTGATTTTTTTTTCTTTTTTCTGTAAACCATGATACAAGATACATACAGGGCAAATAGTTTAGCTGGTTATGTGTAAAGAGATTCTTCATTTTTAAAAAATGCCTGCTGTTAGATAATGGTTTGATATTTTAAAATCAGCGATTAATATTAGATTGGTTCAAGACTTAACTTAAGTTTAGTTTAAAATTTTTAAAATTTTTTTCAAGCCCAGATTGATCTAGGTTTGAACTGACTACCAACTCATTAAAATTATAATCTATTTATTTGAGTAATTTTCATATGTAACAAAAATTCATAGACTGTGTAATTGCTATAATGTAATATAGACGTCCATTTTGTTTCGCATTTAATTTACAATTAAAACTAAAAATGTACATAAATCTTATTTGAACTAATATTACCACTAACATTTTCAGTTTTTAAATATTATCATAAATTTAGAATAAATTTCCTACAATCACAATCTTATTAAAATATTCAATAAAATCATCATGGAAAAAGATAAGGCAAATTCCGAAAAAGAAAATAAACTACTAATTATTAAAAAAAGTGAAAGCAAGAAAAATGATTCTTAAAAAACATAATTATTATCAAAATTATTAATAAGAAGCTTATAGTTACTTCTTTGTCCCTCATGCTATATCTTTATATCTCTATTTGGCTGCAACCCAAATACACAGTGGGGTTTGGTTCTCCTTAGTGGGAACCAACTCTCCCCTCTATATATACATATGCATATATATATATATATAAAATAAAAGATTAAAAACAATAAAAAGATTAAAAATATAAATTATAAATAATAAAATTTAAAAAATATTATTTATTATATATAAATTATATATTAAAAATATTATTTAAAAAATAAAAAATAAAAAATATTTTATATTAAAAATACCATTTGAAAATATTGCTTAAATTTTTTTATTAATTTTTAAACAGTATTTTGAGTATATATAATTTATATATTATATATAATATACATTATATATTACATATTGTATACTATATATTATATATTATAGAATATATAATATTTATTATATATAATATAAGGGAACCGACCCCTTCTCCCACACTATATGTAATACATACTGCATATATAATATATAATGTATATTATATAATACTATATAATATATATTATATAATAATATTATATAATGTATATGATGGATGTTATATAATAATAATATTATATTATATATTATTATATAATAATGTATATTATATAATAATATATAGTATACATTATTATATTATAATATATAATATATAATATATAATGTATATTATATTAAATGTGTATTATATTAAATATGAATTATGGTCAAATATACATTAACTTATAATCATATGTACATTTTACATGATTATCGTATCTGATTTCTAACTAATGCAGTCAATTGCTATC
>JBBYHM010362668.1:6284-17264 GCA_038381775.1 Adansonia rubrostipa | reverse complement strand
ATGCCCTTTTGTATCGATACAAATAGCAAGATTTTGAAATTTTGATGACATGGAAACTTGTATCGATACTTAGTGGCCATGTCTCAAGATTTGCATGCAAAAATGCTGATTTTTTCATACCTTTGACTCTCCAAACACCTCACCTCAGTTGGGAATAATGAATGACCAATTCGCGCTTGCCTGAATGACCTTGATGACGTATCAATACATCTTTGTGAATGACTTTTTTAACATGGTCCCTAGGCATTTCAAACCCCACCAAAAAACATTTTTGCCTAATGCCATGTCGCCTTATAGTGCATGGTAGCACAGCACTCGACAGTCGTCCTTATTTTTTATTTTTATTATTTCATTCTATCACATTTTAACTAAGCTCTAGGATATCAAAAATTGGCCCCAAAAAAAAAGAAATGAGTGCATTTTGTCTAAAAGTTTTTGATTGGGCATGGTTTGTTTGAAAAAGGATCTAAACAAAATTAGGTGTCTACAATTGTGTATGGCAAATGAGTTTGTTCTATCTAAATAAAAATTTTTAAAAATTATGCTATCCATATACAATTTTTTCCTATATGTTTCTATTTTGTGCTTTTTTTTACTTTTCTTTTCATCGATTTTTATGGAAGGAATCTTCAATTTTGAAAACCTGGTATATCTTATATTTTCCCCTGATATTTGTCATTTTCACAATGTTAGAATTAGATTTCTACCCTCATGTTTCCTAAGAGGCTTTTTCTTTGCCCCCTGATATGGAAGGTGAGTGTTGACCAGGGTTTTAAAAGAATGAATCCATTAGGCTCAAAAAGGGTAGCAAGGGGATAATTTTTTAATTTGTAAAAAGATGATTAAAGAAAGTTATTTTTCATCCGAAACACAACTATATGAACTGAAGAGTCAGTCATCAAAAAAAGTTCTTTTGGAAACATCTTAAACCTCTTAATCACATAATGTTTCATTCAATTTTCTTTTTTTTTTTCGTTTTTCTTTCTTCGAATGCATGCCTTAATTCTCCTTTTCTCTTTATATTCATGTGCATTCCCTCTTTTTGGTTCATCAATGATAGGAAACCATGTAATATTGGGATTCATATCCATAGGGAATTTTCTGTGCTTAATACCTCAAGATTTACTTTGACAGGAATTTTGGTTGATGATACTGAAATAAGTGGAAAGAATATGGTCCAAAGGGTTTGACTAGGGAAATAGGACAGTATAGTGTTAGTGCTTTGAGATGTGAAAGCTTTCAAGAAATAATCTAGGAGGTCAAGTTTTGGTTATTTGAAAGAAAGTGGATGATTTTGGCATAATGTTGGCGTGAATCAAATTACCACCATTAGGAGCCCTAAAAGAATATTCTATTTAGTTGATTTCTAAAGAATTCATAAATTTTGAAAAAAAATTGTTTCATCGCTCTTAGCCTAGGTTGATGCTTTCACTTGTTTAATTCTTCTAGTATGGGCATGGTTCATGAAATTTAAAACCAATCCCCTAAAGTCTTAGGTTTTTCAAGTAGTTATAGTTTTACGTATACAAAAGCTTGAAAAAGAGATGAAAAATGTGAGCAACATCAGTATTCTTAAGAATTTTCTATTATCATGCTTTGATTAAATACTGATTCAAAATTTAAAACATGTTTATTTCATAAAAAATGTCAATCCAAAGAGAAAAACTTCTTATATGAAGTATGCTAAATTGGAATGCCTCTACTGACCCATTCACTATTCATCTTAAATCTTGTTTTGCTCTCACAATTGATCAAAATTCAATAATCTTGCTTTGACCAACTACTTTACTTTTCTCTTTAGATCCTTGCATTGTTCTATGGAATGATTTGTGCTCCCAATGTGGTTACTACAAGTAGCAATTGCATTATAGCCTTTTGGGTGAGATTGCTTCAGAGGCTTAAAGTAAATAGGCAAACCAACTAATCCTAAAAAAGTTAAGGGAGTAATTCTATGTATGATACAAGGGATCAATTTTATAAAAGTTCTATCCAGGCTACAATTATCTTCTAATTATTCTTAATCTTTTTAACTGATGAGCAAGTCCAATCAGAGTCATGAACATTGGGTTATGCATCGAAAAATATGCTTGTGGATAAAAAACTTAGGTAAGGATTTAATAAGAAATCACCCTCAGTTGGGTAACTAAATGGTTATGCAACGCATGAGTGGTATATGGTAAAACCCTTCATTAGCTATCCTCATAGATTAAGACTTGGACCACTTCTCTTTCATTTGTAGGTACCCTATTTTCCTTAGTATAAGGTGTCCAGCTTATTTCTAGCTTTCCACACTTGATGCATTTTCAAGCATTACCTTTGATACGACCATGTCGATGAAATTCCTTTTGGCATTCCATATAAGCTTGTCATAGAAAAGGGCATGTATCACCTCCATAAAAAACATGGTCATATCCTTCTCAGTTAATAGTGGATGTACTTGTGCCACCTCTTCTTTCCATCTTTAGGTATATTACCTAAAAGTCTTAATGGGCTTTTTCTCTATGTTTCTTAGAGACAACCTATCGAGTGCCTAATTAGATACGTGTTTATACTGGTCCAAGCATGCCTTTGCAAGATCAGTCTATGTCTGGATCTTGATTCTTTCCAATTCATTGTACCACTGAGCTACTATCTCAGTAAAGCTATTTTTGAAGTAATGGATTAAAAGCTTCTCATTATTTTCATACCTAGCTATTTTTTGATAATACATCCGAATATGAGATATGGGTTGAATTTGAGGGGAATGCTAAGATTGGACCAGACCTAGGGTTTTGGCATCCATGGCTTTAAATTTATCAATCCCTTCAATTGCACTAAACCATTTTTCTAATAGTTGGTTTTTGCTAAGGTCCTTTATAGTCCTAAGGGTTTAGCGCTATTAGGTTTTTCTTTCTCCATTGGGTCATCAAAATCAAAAACCAGCGGTTCAAAAATGGAAAACTAGCATTTACCCCATAAAATCCAGAATGCATAAGCACTATAGCTGCATTCATGTAGATGATCAAGTGCACTGGCAAAATTGGTGCCATGTGGGGTTATTGCTCTTGGAATCCTGCCTCTTGGGTAGGTATAGCTCTAATGCTATATTAAGGTAAACTTTAAGATTCAATGGTTGAACTAGCTTCCCCTTTTCTTTCGTTGAGGCTGATAACAGTTCCACTAACTTAGCTATTTCAGCTTGCAGTTCCTAATTTTTACATAGCATTTGAGCCTCTTTGTGCATAAGTTCTAATCTCTCAAACCTAGCTTAATGGTTGTTCTCCATGATCAAATGGCTTCAGTCAATCCTGATACCTTCTAAAAGAAAAAAGAAAGCTTTCTTAGAGAAATTCTTGTGCCATTATGAAGTGTGACTTTACCCTTAAGTTTGTATGTCATGAATGGATTTATACATGCATGCATGTATCTCAGTGAATGTAACGATGATGTTAATTCAAGGTAAGAAAATATGATATAAACATGAAAATGAGGTCTGGGAGATTTATTTCTTGGATTACAAAGAACATGATAGGTGATACATGGAGTACATGAAATGCATAAAATATACACAAAATCTCATTACTAATAAGAGCTCTACTCTAACAAGCTTTAGGCTTTTAGTAGAGGCAAGAAAAATTACAATATGATACATGTGCATCATCGTATCCCTAATATACTTACCATAGCAATATGGCTCTTGAAAAGAATAAGTCCATATGAATAGATGAATGATGTCTCAAGCCTTGTGAAGGCGATAGGAATCCTATAGGGCGAAAGTCTTCTCTTATTATGGATGCCATAATGTTTGCTCACCATTGCTATATACTAATTAAGTATTATGCCAATGAAATAAGGCATGAAACACAAACTAGAGAAAGCGATAAGTCCATAAAGGTCAAAGAACTTGGAAAGAATAAAGGAAATGAAGATAATAAAATAATAGCATAAAACTACCCTAATAATAAGTGCCATATGCCTTAGGGTGAGTCAAAAAGGGTCATAAGCGATATTGCTTGCCTGCCATAGCCTAAGTTGATGCAAACAATATAATAACTTGTCTGGGTTAAAATCATCCTTCTTAAGATGATGTAGTGTATTTTGGGACAAAATTAACACTAGGGTAATAACATTCTTTCTTCACTACATTATGATAGGTTGATGTCAAGCGATTAGCATAACAGCCTACCTAGGATGAATTTATTCCCTTAAAGGTGATATGGAACTTTAAGCGAGATCATAGGTGACAACAACCATTTCCTATCACCTTAGGAAGAATGAGCATTATTGTTATATTAATGATAGAACAGCGTGCCCTTATGGGTTATTAAGATGTATGATGTCTTATGCAATGTAAAACACAAACATTGGAGACATTGTTCTTTCATTATCTCTTACTTAATAAATAGTATACAAGAGTAAATGGTAAAAAGTGTTTCCCCGAGTATCTTATGCTTCGAGTCATTCTAGCAGTACTTTAGTATGATTTGACATGGTTTAGCTCTTACGACTCACTAAAAGGGGTTGGTTGACTCTAAATCGGTTCCTAAACTATTCTTCCATCTAGTAAGGGAGTTGAGGCACTCCAATCCTAGGCCCATCATAGTCTTAGAAGAAAGGGTTCGATTTGGGTGGATGTATCTCCTTATGCCTATATGGACTGTTAATCATGAAAGCATAGATAATTTACTTCCGGGAAGGTATTACTAGCCCCATGAGATTATCTTCATGGAGGTGAATAGTATTAGGTTCTATTCTCTCTCTAATAAAAGGTTGGTCGAGAATCTAATGCAAATCCAATGTTTAGTGTGCATTGGGCAAACAACAGACCTTTTATTTTACTTTTCACTACCATTTGAAAAAATCAAAATAAATTTTTTAGGTAAAAAAAACTCCTAGCAATCACAAGAAAAAAGTATAAGTAATAGATTAGTAGATATGTGAAAATTAGGTGTAAAAATGAGTGAAGAGGATTATAGTTTAAAGAAAATCAAAAGCCGAAGGAAATAGGGAACCGAATAAAGTATGGCTAGTTGTAAGATTGAGTCTCTAATACGTCCTTAATAGAGTTGCCAAGCCGTCGTAACATACCGTCAACCTTTGTAACAAAGATATACCTGACTAAAAGATATCCTCGATCTATGGAATGACCTGTGCCCCTTATGTGTACCATTGCAAAGTAGCCTTAGTTGCCACTCATCACATTTCTTTTGAAATTGTTTTAACTTCAAATTATGATATCTAAGAGTCAAGTACTTTCCAATTAGATGGATGTTTTAATCTCAAGAAAAATGTTATGGTTTACGCCACGTAAATCCATTCTTAAATATCTGCAGGGAAGTTGGTTCCTTCTATGTTTAAGTTTTATGCTATTTATTTCATGTTATTTTAATAATTTTAAAATTTGATATATGCATGAGGCCAAATTTTACTAGGATACAATCCTTTCGCACAAAGCATGGAAAAAAAGGTCGGTAAGGATGTATATCATAATTATCGTTGATTATTTAGCAATTACCATATTAACAACTTTGAGGAGTGGTTGGACTTCAAGGTTAATTAAGGCATGAAAAATGAGTTTTGGTTGAAAATCTATGAAAACCTGGAGAGAGTAGGATTGGGCTTGTGGTGCAATTTTGGAAAACAATGTTAAAAAACTCAGGTTGATGAAAAATTTGGTAATTTTGAAAAATGGAATATTTTTGGGTAATTTAATAAAAACTGTAGATTTTGGATTTAAAAATTAGAAAATTAATTAAATAGGTTAAGTTATTTTTTTAAATGATTAGACCTTAATACGAATTTGGTGGGACCCATAAGTGACACCTGACTTTCTTGGGGAATTAATTGAACTAGTTTTGAGGTATCTAAATGCCTTGAAAAGGTGATTTAGGAGATTGCTTAAATTTACCTAAGGCTAAGAACAGTAATAGCTTTGCATTGTCTGACTTCTTAAATCACCTTTTCAAGGTTCCAGGGGGCAAACAAGATACTATTGGAAAAGTAACTTGATGAAGATCAATAAAAAATTCAAAAAAATCCTAAAAAGTCACCTTCTAGGAGAAACTATTTTTAAATTCGAACTCAACATAGTGTTGACAACAAGTGTAGGGGAATGGGTGCAACAAACTTTGAAAAATCACCCCGAATTCATTAGGACTTGAAAAGTCACAAACGATAGCTTTCCAAAAAGAGAATTTCATATAGTTTTGGGGAAAATATTTAAAAAAATCATAAAAAGCATTTGGTGGGTCAACATGGCCCGTAATATAGCTTGATCTCTAATCTCAGGGGTTCTAGATAGGGCAATTTGAAATTCGTAACTCCATCATCTGAGCTCATTTAGAGGCAAACAAAAGCTCATAGAAAACTTAATTTGATTCCCTTCAAGTTAAAAAATTCTATAACATCATATAAGGTTCAAAAATAATTTTTTCAAGTGAGAATTACATTACTACCAGCACTAAACAGTGTAGTTTTTTTTTTTTTTCACTTTCCTAGATGTCACAATATGATCAAGACATGAATTTGACCCCCCAAACATAAAAAACAGGTGAATCCCTTATTCCTTTTATTTATTTCTTTATTCAAGTTTGGGGATCGAGTCGTTAAGGTGAATGGTTCCCTTGACTTAACCCTAAATAGTTGTTACGAAATAATCATTTTTCTTGGAGTCACCACCAATTTATTTTGGCAAGTTGAGATTGGTTACTTGCCAAAGTTCATATTTTAAGGGTTATGAACCTAAAAAACAAACTTCAAGGTCTACATTAATACTAGAGATCATATGAAAAGGTTTACAAAATAATTACAATCACGAGTAAAGATTGTTCCCTCTCATGATGCCCAAAAATCGATACATCTTAATTATGTATTAATTTAAATCTCGTCCATTATTCAGTTTCCATGTTCGATAGTTAATTATAATTTTAATATTTTAAAATTTCCCTAAAATAAATTTTTTCTATTTGAGAAAATCAAGTTTCTAATATTTTTGAAAATAAAAAATTATTCACACCCTACCAGATAAAATCAGAGAAATATGAAGTTTTGTTTTATGAACTTTGGAAAAACCCAATTTTTACTCATTTTGAGAAGGATATCTTGTTATTAAAATGATCCATGAAACCCCTCCGACATGCTGGAAGACACTTCACGCATTACTATAACTTGGAAACATTACCTTAGTTTTCAAAAATTTTAGTTTTATCAAAAATAATAAAAACTTATCCTAAGACTCAGCTTAATAGAAAGTACGAAACTATATTTAAAAGACAAATTTCATCAGAGAGACCAAAATTTCCCTTAAAGTACACCTTTAACATGGAAGTATTCTGGTGACCCTAACAGACTCGGTTTAAAGGTAAAATTATTGAAATGCCTCTTAAAGTATACCTTAGACATAAAAGTATCCTAGTAACACTAAAGGATTTGATAATATTATGAATGATAATACTATGAATGATCAACCTAGCCCTCAAGGACACCTTTGACATGAAAGTATCTTAGTGACCTTAAAACTCGACTTTAAGGTAAAATTATTAAATTGCCCCCTAAAATATACCTTCATGAAAATATCCAGTAACCTTAAATGCTTAATAATATCATGAAATGATCAACCTAGCCTTAATGAACACCTTTGACAAGAAAGTAACCTGCTAACCCTAAAGGTCTCGGTTCTAAGGTAAAATTACTAAAATACCTCTAAAGTATATTTGACATGAAAACAAATCAATAACCCTAAAAGACTCGATAATATCAAGAAATGATCAACCTAGCCCTAAAGCACACCTTTGGCATGAAAGTATCTCGGTGACCCTAAGTTATAAGGTAAAATTACTAAAATGCCTGTAAAGTATACCTTTGTTATGAAAGTACCCCGATAACTCTAAAGGACTCAATAATAACATGAAATGACAATCATACCTTAAATGGCCAACCTATGTGGTAAATGTGACCTAAATAATAAAAATTGCTAATAGGTCCCTAAATTTTTCAAAATTACACTTTGACCCCAAAATGACCTAAATCACTAGGAATGCGTCCAAAATGTTCAAAATACCCTAAGTGGCTAATTTAATATTAAAATGACTATATTAGCCTTAATGTGCAAACTGTTGGCTAATTGGACTTTAAACTTTTCAACTTTTCAACTTTTCAACTTAGTCCCTAAGTGATTTAAAAGGCATAAACAATCATCAAAATATGTCAAACACATGGAAAACTCACCCAAGGTCACTAGGACCCTTCGGCCAAGCACTTTTGGCCTTTCAACAATTTTTTAACTTTTGTAATTTAGTCCCTAGACTTTTCAAAATTATGAAAATACCTTTAAAAAACTAAAAATGTATGAAATGCACCAAATTAATTTTAAAATGCATGAAAAACATCCAAAAGTGAATATAGTGTATTCAACCAAGCATGATGGCCTTGGAAAAATTTTTTAAGTTTGCATTTTAGTTCCTACATTTCTCAAAATTAGTAAATGGCCCCAAAAAATAAATTAACACCATAGGACATCAAATAACCAAAAAGATCAAAGAAAAAAAATCATAAAAACCTTCCCTTAAGATTTGACCAAGTGCCCAAAAAAAAGAAAAATTCTTTGCACACATTCATGGTTTTAAAAACAGAAGCCAAGATTCTTAGATGACTGTGTCTACATGCTAAGTATATATACATTTTTTTAACTAAAACTCAAAAACTTGGATCACATGAATCTAATATACAAAGAATATTCATACATTAGCAATGGCATAGATCATGTGACACCATCATGAAAGTAAATAAAATGAATAATAAAAAATGAAATAAAAAATCATATGAACATGTATTAGCATCAATATTTACAACAAAAAATAAACCACAACTCAAGTGAAAAAAGATTAGTCACAACAAAATTTAAAATCCATGCCTGTATGTATCATGAAACATATGTACAACATTATTCATGAAAAATTAGCATGAAAATGACAAGAATAATATATGGATATATTTATGCAATAAAAAGACTTTTACTTTAAAAAAATCTTTTTGTGGAAATCAAAAGGTTAGTAACTAACAAAAATATTTTGTTTGTGGCTCATCACTTGGCCTTTCAACATGGTTTGAAAACTATGAGCGCAAATGTTTGCCTAAGCAAAACATGGGATCATCAAGTGCACTAAAATGAAGAGAAAATGAAAGAAAAATAGAGAAGATGAATACAATAAAAATATTTCTAAAATAAACTACCTTTAAAGCTTGATAAACTTGATAAAATGTTTTAAAACACTTAGGATACAACCAATTTTTTTGCTAGAAAACACCTTGAAAACTTTTTAAATTCTTTTTTTTTTCTCAAATGTTTCTCTCAAAATATCAAAGTGCATTTTTTAATTTAAAGGATTTAATTTTACACTAAGAAAAATTTTAGTGGGCTTTGTTGGAAGATTAGGATGGGTTTAGTGGACTTGTTGGAAACTATATAGGCTTTAAAGCCGATTAGCTTAATTTCATACCTATAAGCGCATGAGAAAGACAATTCTCTTGGCCCATAAAAAATAAAATAAATGAAAAAAATTTAGTATGCAAAAATTAAAATAAAAATTTTAAAGTGGAAGAAATTAATTAAAAAGACCATTTATGCAAAAATTCGGAAGAAATATGTCCAAAATTGGAAAAAAAAAAAAAAAAACTAGTGTATGGTGTTAAAAAAGTGAAACTTTATGCATACTAAATAAAAAAATTCCATATTATGGGAAAATAAAATGAATGATAAAATTCATGTGTGAAAAGCAATGAAATTCCATGCTTAAAGGTTTTTTTAGTAGAAAAATTCATGGAATTGGAAATTCCATGTTTTAACCATACTAAAATATTTGAAAAATATCACAAGTGTTGAATTCTAAAACATGAAATTCTATGTTAGAAAAAATTAGCTAGTATGACAAAATCTCATGTGTAAAAGGAAAGAAGATAATTAAAATTTTGACACTTGTAAAAAGTTTACGCGAAACACCCATACAGAAGAAAATATCATAAATGGAAAATTTAAAAAAGAATTTAAATTTCAAAAAGCTGAGTCAAAAATGTTTAATTGAAAGTATATATAAAAAGTCAAAAATCCTGGACTTGAAAAAATTTTATAGGAAGGAAACTAGTGATATGGTTAAAAATTGAGAATTATATATTTGACAACTTGACACCTTGTGGTATAAATGTCTATGTAGACTTTTTCTCTAATATTTTTTCATTTGTTAGAGTGAATATCGACATAAGTATCGCACTGTGTATTGTTAAAAATATATGACAATCAACTCGTAAAATTCAAGACAAAATTTGAAAATTTTCCAAAAATAAAAATTTGACCATGATATCATAAATAAAAATAAATTCTAAAATTCTAAAAAAAAAATTTAAAAGCTAATTCCTCTCCAACATTCATTGTTTTGTTCAGGTTTGTTTTCTACAAACCCCGAAATTGCAATCCTTTAGCCGCACATGTAAATGACCATCTAGACATAGCCAAATAAGTCCCAAAAAGGTTTAGTCCACATTGACTGAACAAGGCTTAGTCCACATTGAGGAGGTTGACCTCCACTGGGACTATCTCTCGGTTTTCAATCTTGACTATTCTAAATCATTAAAAAAAGAGCTCGGATGAAATTAGGAGTCTATACTAGACACAAATTAGGGTCACAAACATTGAATTTTCATCATTAAAGGTCTATGGTAGTAGAAACACAAATCCATTCAAAGTCCCAAAGAATGTCGATAAAAAAACGATCCATTATCCATGCCATTAAGCAACACACTTAGAGTCACATCAAGACATTTCAACAAACGTGTTGTAAACTAAAAATTTTTTGGTGCTGGAAAATAGATATTTATTTAGCCTTATTAAGGCATGAATCCAAATATAAAATGTTTGATTTTACCTTAAGATTAAAGCATCAATTTATTAAAAATAATAAGTTAAGATTAATCCTTATTATTTGAGGTTAACCCTAACTTAATTTGGGG